>JXOV01030370.1:0-11954 GCA_001014945.1 Clogmia albipunctata
ATAATCGTTTGATTGTAAACAATAAAAAAAACAAAAATAAATAATAAATATTCTAAATTAGCTTTCCCAATGAATTATTATAAAGTCCTGTTCATACAATGTGATCTCAAGATAATTTGTTTAAGAAGAGAAGTATGGAAAAATAAATAATTATGGAGAAGAATATTATTGAATGAATAATAGTTACCAATTTATGTATCTCCCTTCGTCGATAATGAACAATTACCAAGCAGAGAAATAATTTATGATTTTAGCCTTTCTTTTTTCCTCGATTAGTCCAGAGGTGATTTATTTGATACAAAAAAGCTAAAGCTATAGGATGGATGTACTCCCTATAATGTTTCGCACTATGAGCGTAAGCTAATCAATAATTTATGGGGATACCAAAAGAGCCCAATATAATGCTCATAATCTCATAAATTATCTCCTTTGGAATGTCAGATACTTTAGTGAATGATTACTTAGGTAAGATGTGTTTAAATGTTTTGGAAATTGATGTGTTTCTCCAATATTTAGATAAATATGAAATTTATCGGAGAATTTAATTTTATATACAAATGTTAAAGCTATATTGTATTAAACCAACCAGAAAATCAACACAAAATTAAACCAATTGGTCTATTTACGTAAATATTAACTATAACAAATATTTGAGAAAAATTCTTAATGGCGTACAAATTTTCACCAAATAATTTAATTAAATCAGGAAATTTCACGCAATCTACAAATTAGAAAGACGATAAATTTTTCACGATTAAGAGTGCTGTGTTAAGGTTGAAATGAAACAATCTGTTTACTGGGCAATCCATCATCACATGTCTTTCTTTCTTTTCTCACCATTTTTCTCTTGACAACAACCCGTCTTAATCTCTTAACATAAACACGGCCGAAATTTCACATTCCGTTTAATTCCACTTAATCATGGTCTAATTAATGTTGATTGATGACTCCTTATCATAAATGGTACCGTTTAAAAAAATGGTCAATATTAGGGGGAATACAACTATAAAGATTTTCGACCTCTCTAAGTTCTTCCTTTATAATTAATAAATAGAAACTATAGGCATTTTTATTGGCCAATGCCGACCAACCCCATGTTCTTAATTTCGCAATTGTATTTAATATTATGTATATCCACTGTCAAACAAATTGTAAATCGAGACTTGTTTAGGTGCTTTTACAGACGCAATACATATAGATTGGTTGACAAGGGCGATCGATTATGTCTACTTAAACATTATAATAATACACTGAAAAAAATATAAAAATAATTATATACTTACTCGTTAATGAGCAATAACAAGATCAAATTAATTCGTTAATGTTAACATCAATAATTATAGCAAATCGAAAAGGTTTACAAGAGAAAATTTTGATTATTTAATTTAATGGCTCGATATGTGGGTAGGTAAACTTTTACCCAAAACCGATGGAGATAACCCAAACACAAAGAAGTGAAACTACAAGTAACGGTTTAAAGAACTAAGTAACAGCTGTTGCTGTTGCCGTTCGCAGCGGTTTTTTTAAATTGTGGAACATGTAAGACACAATGTGTACAAGTAGGACACAGTGTGTTATTTATTATTTATTTATTTATTTATTTATTTATTTATTTATTTATTTATTTATTTATTTATTTAACAGAACTAATAATTACAAAGACACATAACAATTACAAAATAAGACATGCAGAGTGCTGTTTACTATAATATTAATAAAATATTCTCTTTAATTTTATGAAATGAGGAAAGTTTGTCATAAAAAATGTTGCTCATTTATTTAATGGATCAATGCCTGGATTGGTAAAGTTTTTCCAAAAATCGAGAGAAATGAAGCTTGACTCAAAGTAGTGAAGCCAAAAAGAGACATTGGTTTTGTTGAGAAGAGGGTTAAGGTGAGCAAAAGTGGGAAAACAATGAAAATGTAGAGAGAGGCACGGGTAAAGGGTTAATAATGAATAAAGGGATGAATAAATAACAATGGTAATAACAGCGTAAAATCAATAGCTGGAGAGAGCGAGAAAGAGCTTTCACTGGATGGTTTTCATCCCATTCCGACCACGTTCCATGTTTGCATGTGCCTTTTCGGGAGGGATGAAAAGGGAACTGTTAGGTCCTCTCCCCTGCGACCTTCAGCAGAGAACGAAATTGGTTTGTCTGCCTCAAGGTAAAATCGTTGAGGTCATTCTCAACTCCAAAGAATATGGAGGCGAGGCAAACTGTGTTTTTCTTTGAGTATAAATTTATTTTTCCCCCATTTTACAGTCCTCAGCTTCCAGATTGAAGCAGAAGGTATTTATGCAATTTGAATAGTAGTTCTAATAATCCAAGACAGGTTCTGGATTTAACCAAAGTGGCCTCAAAGTGAGTTCGTCTATAGTGAAAGTGTTTGAACAACTGAAAAGTAAAATTTTAAGTTAATTAAATTGTTAACAGTGCTGACACACATTTAATTTTCAAATTTAATTCTTTGTATTTTTAGTATTTAAAAGAATTTTGAGAAAATGTTAATTAATGTTTAATTAGTGTTTTTACGATGTATTGCTTAATAAAGTGCATAATAAATGAAAAATGCACAAAGTTTTCTCTCATTAGATTATGTACGAGATATGTTTTATTTGCCAATGCTTTATGAAGAAGATAAAAATACAAATTCCTTTTTACAACTTTGTCTTTATTAGCCCATGTGGATGTCATCAAGTGAAATATAAAATGAGAATTTTGGGATGAATTCCGGACTAAGGAAAATAATCGTAAAAGGAAAACTTTTTTGTGAAGAACGGAACTTAGTTGTGTATTTGAATGCAAATAATAAAACTGAACAATGCCGAAATAACCTCATGTAAATTTAAGTTATTTCAAGAAATAAAAGTTATACTAAAATCAAGACAACCCCAAATTCTTTTGATTTTTTTTTTAAATAAGAAATTCGAATTTGTTTCCAAATGATATTTGAATTAAGAAAAGTTCAATAACTTTGATTAATTTTAATATTGATAAATTTCACATTTTAGTTTAGTCAATAAAAAGTCAAATAAATGTTGGTTTAGGTTGAGACTCCTGTTCCTTACAGAAATTGAAAGGGGAAAATTTTATTATCGATAAACTTCTAGAACGTCGATGTTATTTATAAACTGTACAACATTTCAATTTAAATTTATTTTTAGTACAAGAGGTCAGGGAAAGTTAAATTGGCATCAAATGTAATGAATGGTTTCCCATAAACTTATTATGGTTCTATTTTATAGGTGGATATTTTAATTTCCTTCTGAGCCTTAACATAAATAAGGTAATTTTCAAGTGATTTATAAACATTTACGACAATGGGAAGCTTGTCAAGTATAAAATTTGCATAATTACCAAGGCAACTTTAGGCACAGATTCATTCATTCAAACTTATAAATGAGATAACTAATCTACAAAAAATAACCACCTTAAGCGGTTTTTAAATGAATTTGAAACTTATTGGATATCCTGTGAGCCTTGTTATAAAAATTCAAAATTACTACTTTGTTATTTGATCCCAGAAATTAGTCCAACGAACTCCATACTTAAACAAATACAAGAAAATAGATTTAATTGATCGGAAAACGGATTTACTGAAATCGTTAAAAGACTCCCATTTCTGCCATCAGGTGTGCGCTACGAAGTTGGATAGGCGAAGGTCGCCCATATGGCGAATGTATTTATGTAAGTTCCAGATCCATTTTAAAAACTTAAAGCTAAAAGAAAGTAAGTGAAATATGACACCAAATTGTAGAGACTGGTAGGCAGGAAACAAGGTGCCAGAGACTCGAGCAGACAATTGCTCTTGTTGCTTCAAAGTTTCTTCTTTACTAATCTCGCTTGTTTTTATCTTTCTAATTTCTTTAATATTATTTTAGTGTTTATAAATTGGCGATAAAATAGAAACTCCTTAATGTTATATAAAAACAAAGATTTTGATTTACCATAAAAGATTAAGAACCATATAAAAGTTGTCTCCAACCACATGTTGAATTTATAATCTTTACTCTCAGTTTCGTTTCACTATTCCAACATTAATATACACAAGTATAGTTATGATGTACACAATTCGACGTAACTTTTTTGTATGATTGTGTGTGATTGAGGTAAAAATCGCACACAGCTTTATAGACGATAGAGCAGTAAATAAAAAAAGCCTCCTTAGGGAATTAAAGAACAATATCTTACAATATATTATTTCTTATCCACCTAAACACCTAAATCCCAGTCAAAATATGTATCCAATTTCAAGGTCCGACCGCCACTAACTTCGAATTGGCTCGAGCAGAGACGGGACACGACTAAGCTTTTTCCGATGAATCCACTGATAAAATATCCCTCCGCTCTGATGTACTACAGAATCGAGAGAGAGGAGAGCTCGTCCAACATATCTTCAGTTGAGCTTTCACATTCAATAAAAAAGATGGGACAACATAAACTCAGTTGTCGTAATCCCATCCTTTAACGTTATATTCAATTCCCCATAGATTTGTAAAATGACTAACTTAGTATTGTTTAGGTAATTTTAGTAATAAAATGTTAAGACAATCACTATTTAATCAGTTAACGGGCTCATTTTACTACAATTATCCAATTAAAAGAACATTTTGTTATATTATTTGCGTAACATTGTATAGGGATAAATGTTTTTTTTTATTCTGAATAAAATATTCAAATCTCATAGCTTTCAGTAAAATCGCTTATTAGCGAATTTAAAAATTAAATATCTGTTCAATTTTGCAATTAATAAACCATCCTGAATTTATTTTCATCCCTTACATTTGAATTAAACTTTGAATAAATGAATTCAGGTCCCACCCATTTGTAGTTCGAGTACATCTCATTCCATATAAACAAATTAATACTTGAAAATTGTATAGACCTAGCTTTCAAATTTCTGCTCTAGAGTTTTCTTAGAATTCCCAGAATATCTTATCCTTATTAAATAAACGACCCGCTTAGAGCCGATGTGGTGACGCATCCGTCTGCCTCCTCAGAGGTCATGGGTTCAATCCCAGGGAGAGTAGGATTGACTAGGTCCTTTTTCAACTGGTCTAGGTGCTATCAATTGACTAATAATACACTGAAAACAAATAGTCAAGAAAATTCTAAGCCCGTTGGTTTAGGTTTAGACTGCCCATGTTCACTATAGGAATTGAAAGGGAACTTTAGTAATTAAATGAGTATCTTTGAGGTGCCAATTTACTAAATAATTCCATAATTCACTTAATAGTTTCGTATATGCAAATAAGCATTAAAACTTACCCTAAGTTTAAAATGGATGAGAATCCAGTACAAAAAATAACCTTACAAAGTAATTTTCCATACATTAAACGTGTTTTGGTATGAGAGCAAATTGATAAAAATATGCTTACTCAAACTAACGAGGAAGGGTATTCATCCAGTCAATCAATTTTCCAATTTTAGCTCGAGTGGATAAAACATGTATTCCATGTTTTGTGGTCGGGTTTCAAGGGAATTTGTATTGAAGTCAAATTGTATAAGTTCAGATCTTTTGAATGAATTTGTTTTCAGTACTGAATTAAACTGTAATAAAAAATGTTGTTGCTGGTATTTGGAAACTAATAAATTTATCGAATTAAAAATATTCGTTTCACAAAATGACACAATCGATAAATAAAGAAAATATACGTGTAATGTTTCATAAGAAAAGTCTTCATTGTTCAGAAAATGTCACTATCGGATCTAATAAATTTACACGGATTGGACTCGTACTCTAACAAATTGTTTAAAGATGTTGAAACCGATACCTTTTGATTATTTTTATGAAATCGATAATCAATTAAAATATACAAGCTAACTTTTTAACTTAACACTTTTCAGAAAACACAACTAAAAGGTAGAAAATAATTTTTAGTTAGCATACGTATACTAATTCTATTTACAATTATTATTCGATTAACATAATTTTCCATTTCAAGCAGGATGTATCAATTTCAAATTATTTCAAAACGGGCATTTAAATTTTAAAAGTGAGACTGTTCTCTAAAATCGCAGACACAAGTTCACCACGTTAACGGTCTGAATAGAATTACAGAAAAGTAATTAGTTTGTTTAGGTGCATTACGCAAATCTAAATATCAATCAACAACAACCTTTATTATCAGACTGCTCTTAAATGAAAGAACGAAGTAAATAAAAAGAAAGTCTAGAAGGGATCAATGTGATAATGGGGCCACATGTGTCATTTACATTTTCCTTAGCCCTGTTGCGGGTTAATTATGTACTCAGAATGGCATTTTGCATGGCATCAGACTCCATAATCTCAGCCACAAGCCATTTGTAAAAGTATTTTAAGAGATTTCGTAGTTTTACACACCCAAACAAATATTACCTTCATTGTTCTGCCCAGTGGAACCATTTTTTTTTTTCATTTACAGTATTTTAGTCAATATATCGCTGAATAGGAATTCAGAAGAAAAAAATCAATAATCTTTTATAACTATTGATTTTATACTTAAGGTATAAATTTCGATCTTAATTTTGTTCTTTGTATTTCTCATTTTTATAAATTTACCTCTTTTTCCATTACGAAGATGGTATATTTACTCTTTAACCTTTATACGAGTCCACTCCCAGTTAATTCGGGTTCCTCCTTCATTTTGATATTTGGTTTAGAACGTGAATGAAGAAAAATGTAGAGATATCCTGAAAAGCTTCAAAATTCAAAGGCATTCAAAAGCCTCCATCACCCAAGATAAATAGATTGAATGAAAGTAATTTCTAAAACTGGGACACAAATTTCGTAATATAAATACAAAATTATTGAATGAATTACAGTTGACGAATCCTATATTTTTGGAAGCAAATTTGAATGATATTCATTTTAACAAATTCTATATAATTTTATTTTGAGTTAATAATGCTGACGACTACTAGTCCCCTTAAAAATGTTCAAAGATTTCCTGAAATAGACTAAATTTATATTTATATTTGTTCAGCTTGATTTTCTATTATTTACAAAATAAAAATTGAAAAATGTTATTGAGATACAACGTATTCATATTAATTTACTTACTTTTTCATTCAAAATAACAATACTATGTGTTACAGATTTAAAAATTCATGACTTTTGAAACGTGGGACTGAAATTTTAATTCATCTCTGCTCAGTCGTCGAATGTGTGTATTCAACGTTCGTTCTATAATTGACAAGAGTACAGAAGCAAAGTGGTTCACGTGCCAAGTTTCCTTTTGAAAATTTCTATGGACTTTTTTGACAACAAAGACACGAAAAGTCAATATCAATGAAAAGAATTTAATCGAGTGCTATAAATCTAAATGGCGAGAATCAATCAAAACCAGCAAATTATTTTAAAGAAAATAAGAGTATATGATAGTAAAGTATAATATGAATATTAACTTCTTAGAATCGATTTCGCTTATAAATAGAATAAGGAAATCCCCGGGAAGATTTTATTCAATTTTAAGAAATGTACATTATGTATTGACATTACATTGCCCTAACCAATCTGCATTAAAGTTAAACTCAAAATACATTTAAAGATTTGAATAGAGCCAATAAATGTAAAATTACACTTTCTCCGGCAAGAAAATTAATGAATTTTTTGTGGGAGAGCAAACTCACGATGAATATTTTTCTTAACTACTTCTAATTTTCATTGTTCATGTAATAATTTTACATTTTTCTTTAAAAAAAAACCTTCCTATACAAAATTGGTATTATTAACCAACATTTAAATTTTTTTACATATAATTCCTTTAGTTAGTTTAGTACGCAATTTTGAAGTTTAATTTTGCGTTATTACAACGAAGTTTAAATGAAATGATTTTAATTAAAGTTTAATTTTTTATGAGTATTTTTCCATAATCGAAAAAAAATGTTTAAGAAAATTTCTTCTTTTAGTTTTACACGCATAATATAATTAATTTCCTTCATGATCAGTAGTAATTAATATTTTCTTCGATTGAATAGAACTTTACACATATGGAAATTTTATTTGGCCGACTGTTTACTGTTATAAATAATCACAATCTACTCACATAATAAATAAAAGACCTAGTTTTCTTGAATGCTAACATAATAATAACTTTATTTTCGAGATCTCTCGCTCTCCGGGGAGAGCGAGAGTTATATTCTACAACAACGTCGTGAAGCGTAAGAGAGGAAGCGCCCGCTCTCTCTTCCGATTCTATACACCGACAATATAACAGAAGTTATAAGTAAAGGACTGTAAAAGATAAGTTAAAACACAAAGGTAGAAATTTGAGAAACATGAAATAAAGTAAAGTGTACCTAACATCTATTGTTTGGGAAATAATACCATTGCATAATGCGAAATAGTAATTTCTGTTTGCATTGTACTGAGAGAAAAAGTCATTTAGGTTTGATTATTGTCCTTCCTCCGACGATTTGGGCTGGTTACCTAGGTTCCGGTTAATGTCGTCCTTCCTTCCTTACTTAATGTTACTTTCCGCTGTTTATCGATTTTCATTTCAATAACATGTTATCAACGTCTATATTTATACAAAAGTAAACAGCTTTATGTCTATTATTTATTAACTTATCATTGATCGAACGTACTCGTAAGTTGTATGGCTAACAGAGCATAACAAGAATCGGTGTCAAAGTTAAATAAACTAATAACATTAAATAATTGGTGTGAATCAATCCAAACCTGGAAGTCATGTAAAATATATCTGAGGTAGTTTTGAGTTATATTAATTTCAACTACGTTCAAGTAAAATTTTGAATTTGATTTGGGCTATAAATACATTAAGGGAATTCCCGGGAGGAAATTTCTTTTCTTCATGTTTAAGAAATCTATATAATTTATTGTAATAACAAATTATTTTGTGCTTATAAAGGTTGCAATATAGTAAAACTCATTACGCATTTTTAAAATTCGTAATTTGAATAAAGCCATTACATGTTAAATTGCACTTAATTCCGCATAAAAATATTTTCTTTTGGGCGAATAAACTCACAATAAATACTGAACTCAACAAGAAACATTCTTGATTGTATTATTGTTGTAATAATTTGCAAAGCTTCCTGGTAAAAAGCCCTTTTGAATGAATTTGATATTAATTTCCTTTATTTGAGGAGCTTTTGAAAGTAATGTCTTCTTTTTCTAATCCTAGCAAACAGAGCACTGTTATAAAACAATAAATTTCTTATATAAAACGTTAATAAGAAGGATTTTATCAGCGGCGCCTACAGGGACAAGAAAGAAAGGGCGCTCGCGGCTGATGGGGGGATAACGTGGACCAAGACGCGACTGAACTGGGACTATGGGAGTTCATGATTGGAAAGCCGCTGTTGTAAACCGGGACTGTTGGAGGCAAACTGCAGAGGAGATTAATACACGATCTGGGTTGTAGTGCCACGATGATGATGATTTACTTCTTTTTTATATGAAATATATAACTTGAGAGTAATACAGACAATTATATGTCTTTTATAAGAATGTACATAAAAGTAATAAGTATTTTAAAAGTCAATTTTTTGAAATTCTATTTTATTTTCGGATGTATACTCGTACATTAACAAACTCAATACATTAACATTAAATATTTTTCAAATTTGACAAATATTTGTAGCTAAAAGTTAAAATCAATTGAAAACCCAAAACAGTTTTTAAAATTTATGGACTTTTCACTATGGCGCATTACCTGATTTATATTTAAATGCATATGAGACGATATGTAATTTGATGTTACGAAAAAGAACATTAAAATATTTTGGAATAATCTTCAAGGCATTCATGGCCCATATTATTTAGATCCTAATAGAGATATCTTGATTGTCAAGGAAGACTACTTTAGCTATAAAGGGAATTTAAAGTTTATGGAATATTTAAATGGACTACAATTAAAAATTACTTTTTTATTTTATTTGCAATAATGTTCATAGATACTTTTTTCTTCTAATTGATATTATAGTATTTAGGGAATATTCATTGAATTTTTTAATTGACGTAAATTAGGTTTAATATAATATTAAAATACGTCTGAAATTCATACAAACCCTTCAAATTTTTGATATTCCAAATTTTCAAAGAAAAAGATTGAATTAAGATCAATTGTACAAAATGCCAAGGATTGATAGAGCACAATATATGAATTCCATAGTGCTGTGTTTAAGATCTTTTGAAGTATCACTAACATAAATTGTTTTCTAATGGTTTGGGTCTTATATCATTTTCGATGAATGGATTTCCTCTTAGTGGAATTGTATCTTTATCAGCTCTTGGCTCTTGGCTCTCGTCTTCTTTCTCTGTTTCCCACAAATGGCTCTCTCTGAGTAATATTATAAGAAAAGTTTCAGTGCTTTATAACACTCTTATTGTGTTTGCTAATTGAGATAATCATTAGAAACTCTGAGGGAGGAATGGAACAAATCGTTTTGATAAGGAGGGGCACGTTTAGGAATAATGTTTTCAATTCCCAAATAATAAATTTTAAAGAAAGAAAAAACACTCCGTACTTATGAAGAAAATTAATACAATGACAAATAAATTTAATTAAATAGTTTTTGAAATAGGTATGTAAATCATTAAAACTTTTACATTCTAAACGGAAACAAAATACAGTTCAACAACAAACATCTGGATCACTAAATGTAGTCGAAATTAATTGTCACAAGTCAAAATACTAATAAATTATATAGGTAATAGGTAACTGCTAAATCCACAGGATATTGTTATTATAACTGAGCCATTAATTTTTCTTCGAAACTGATCCAATTACAAATCTCAAGGATTCTATTTTAAGATAGCTCTGGTTTATTTCTTGACGGTAACGATTATGATAACTACATAATACCATTTCATTTCCAGTTATTTGTCACACAAAATTTTACGAAAAGGTCTGAACCATCTTTTTATTATAAACCCAACCATAAATTAATTTGATTTGATGAACGAGCGGATCTTTAAGAAATATAATGAAAACCACTGATATCTTTAAAATGATAGTTATTGGTAGAAATTCAGTGAACCAAAAAGGATAAATATTTTTATCTAAATTATCACTAATAACTTTTTTGTTTATGAAAAAATTGGTGTAAAAATCAGAAACTCTTGTTCAATTTTATATTGATCCAATTTGTTCGCACATGTTTTCAGTGTCTGTGGTCTTTAAACCTGATGCAGCGAAATAAAACCAACGGTAAACAACTGTATTTATTTGACAAACAGCCATCAATCAATATATTAGAAAACCGCAATCAAGCAGCGTTAACAGGATGCACGAAAAAAACTGTTGTTGTGTTTAAGGTTAAATAATTAGAATAATTAGAACTGTTGCAAAAGGGACGTCAAGCAGTCACTGTCTGTTTGTTGGTGATGGATTGCCCAGTAAAACCGACTGTTTTATTTCCAAATTTCCACAAAATTCCAAATTGTGAAACATGTATAGTCTGTATAATTTTCAAATTGCGTAAAAACCACATTTGAAATCCTGTTAGAATATTTTTTGTTTCAATTAAATCGCTTCAAGAAATTTGTACGTAAATTAAAAGTTTCCTCAAATATTTATTGAAGTAATTTATATTGCGTAAATAGACTAATTAGCCTAATTTGGTAATTTTTTAAGTAAATATTTTTCTAATGAGAGCTTACTTGTACAAATTTTTAAGGTGGGGATTCTTTCATTCTACCTTTTTCACATCAAAAGAATATATAAATTTTTATTTAATAATTTAACATGATATTACTAGAAGAGATTGTATACAATTTATTAAGATTATCCCCAAGGCACTCGTGAACTACATTATTCAAAATTAAATGTAAATGCAACGGACACTCTAACAACTGTAAGTGGACTCATTATTTTCTGAAATTAGTAATTGAAAACAAAATACCGATGAGAGTATTATAAAAATACCAATCATAGTCANATACAATTTATTAAGATTATCCCCAAGGCACTCGTGAACTACATTATTCAAAATTAAATGTAAATG
>JXOV01030430.1:4514-27575 GCA_001014945.1 Clogmia albipunctata
TCAGTCCTGGAGGCAAGACAATATCGAAGTCGAAATTTTCCTAATACTTCTCATTATAATGAAAACAAATATTCATGTTTATACTCTAATGACCTTTTTACGAGATCTAGACCCGGAAGAGAATGGTAAATTGTTGGCATTGTGTTTACATTTCTTGGACATACGTTCCTAGATGAACACAGGGTTTTATTTGCGAAATTATGCCAATAATTACATAGAATTTATAGGCACCACAAAGGTATGCCATTTTGTCTATACGGTTTTAAAAAACCGATTTTCCCTGACTGGTGTTTAAAGCTGTTTAATTTTATTTCTGCTCATTTTTACCAACAATTGGATAATAATTTTAATAAATAGATAACCAGACATGATTACTGTATAATATGGCGTTGTTGTGTGCTACCCATAAAGAATTATAATCCAAAAACAAAACACCATGTCATTTTGTACATACCCCCATAATTTAAAATTTTATTTAAAATTCACACTACTCTAATGTTCCATATATAGATGGTTACATTATTCCTTGACAACTCCATGAAGAAAAAAAAAACAATGCGAACAGAAAATGCAAACACCAATTCTTCTAACTTCCCTGCAATTCTATATGACGGTATTTGTAGTTCTTATTTCAGTTATTAATTATGTATCTATTACGAAATGTATGATACTTCAACGAAATGACATTGAACGAACTGCAACTTTCAAAGAAAAAGACAAAATAAAAATCTCATAACCTTAGTCGTAATAACAATAATCGATTATTGGTTGGTTGAATTTCGCTTCGTGTCTTTTCTGTATGTGTAATGAATAGTGATGTGCAAAATTATAGTATCGAATATTTTTTACCAGATATTTTGAAAAAAGTAATAAATCCAAAATATCAATTGATAAAAATTCTCGACTTGATATTAAGTATCAACTTCAGTTGAGATTACATTCAGTTTACTGAAGATGCGATTGCGAACTCTGATTGCGATCAAAAGGGAATGAAATTGGGTTGAGCTGTACAATGTTGAATAAGTGTTGAATAATAATAATTTTATATTGAGCATTAAGAAAAAGCGAAAACTATCAATATCGAATATTCGATACTTTATAAAAAGTAATCAGTAATCATTGATATTTGAAAATATCGATACTTAACATCAATTGAATGATGAATTGGGTGAGAGTTAGCAAATCTTTCTGTTTTGCCGATGATCAAGTAAAAGTACACAAAATTGCTCAGTTGCTTTTCAATGATGGACCAGGGTACCCATATATCGAACTAAAAGTATCTGATGAACATATTTTGTACATCACTAGTCACTATCATATTATATTTCTTATTTTTATTGTTAAGTTCTGATAATTGACGGTTAAAAATATTATAATTTTATGTTAAACAGTAATTACAAAATACTATTAATTATACAATATATGGTATGAGACATTTCTAATATTGTCCTTAAAGTCCTTCCTGAGAGATCAAAATTCACGTGAATGTGAAGATAGATACGAGTATAATTAAAACACTACAATCACGTGACGAAAAATGTAGGGCAATGTTTCCAAATAAGGAGGAAGAGGGACAAACAAGCTTTTCATTCTTTTCCTGTAAGTATAAAAATACCCGTAGAAGAAAAACTAAATACGAAGAATCATAAAGATAACGTTCCCCTTTTGTACTTTTACTTGAATTGGAGTGTTTTTCGCTGCTTTCCTCTTTTATTCTTTATACAAAAAGAACACGGATCTTTTGCACGTGAATCCCAGTCCTTTGACCTGGAGAGAATGAAATGATAACACAAATGCACTGGAATGGGATAATGACCCAAGAAAGAGGACTATTAAAGTTTCAGCAGAATGTCACGTATTTAAATTACATAAGTTTATGAGGAGAGGATACTCATTTCCATTCATTAGTGCAAGGTAGAATTTTTATAAGAATGTCGTTGTTACAAAGGCAATTTATTAATTGCCTTTATTTAATTGGAACTCGTATTATTTTCAGTGAAAGTGGAAAAAAATTGTCATTAAAATTTTTATACAATCCCAATGAAAAATCTTTTTATTTAAGTAATTCAAGTTTCCCCTAAACAATTCATTGTTTGATTCTGAAGGAATATACATTTGCGAGAAAATTAATAGCACACCAAGCACAATTTTTCGTCTTCTTAACTATAAATTTTTAAAGCATTAAAATTCAAATGTTGTATGCAATTTCATCTATTGATATGTCTGATGTCTGAAAACAATTTTTTTAATGAAAGCGTTATTTTCGCAAAATATCATTTTTGAGAACAAAGTAAACAAATGCGCGAAATAAAAGAAAATTTGACATCTATTAAATAAATCTTGTTGTTGGTAATTGTTATTGAAAAATAAAATTAAAGTACAAATACAGCGCGAGTTAAGACTATACCGCATCCTAGATTTCACGAAATTACGAAAAACGGCCTTGTCTCATTGTAACGTATTTTTTGCACTCCCGTATAAACATAAGCTTTTCGATATCCATTTGAGTTTCGTATTATTTCACTCTATGGCATTCAGTGAAAATTTTGAATTTTTATTTCACTAGTGAAAACAAAATGTCATCTATCAACTGTCAACTATCCAACAAATTTGTCTCAATGTCAAAATTTGGTTGCCATTGTTTCCCTTAAACTACACAAAATATTTGTGTCGTATGTCATAAGACCGTGCTTATGTTGCAAATTAATTAACGTTCCCTGTTTTAAAATTTTAATATTTAACGTTTCAACAGCATATAATTTGGATATTATTATTCGATTTTTGGCACATTACATAAATATCCGAGATAGATCTGCTTAACTGTATTGTAAGTAAATTATAGTAATAGCCTTAGATTGCTTAAAATAGAAATTTATTTTACGTAAATTATAGTAAGCAAATGTTCAATGCAACAATAAAATTGGCATTTGCTTTATGACCAAGTAGTTTAGAGAAAACAGCCTTTGTATGAATTTCAACCGGTAACGGTAACTTTACAATTAATGATTTCACTTGAAACATTTGTGAAACATGTCAATGTTTAAATTTTCCTTGTAAATAATGAAATTTAATTTGAAATTATAAAAGTTTTGGTGCCCATGAGCGGAGTGTAAAAAACGTTATGTCGTGCTCGGGCGTAAAGACCTGTTTATAATACGGAAACGATGAAACACTCGCCTTCGGTTCGAATGTTTCATACTCGATAAAAAACAGTTGACTGTACAGCTTTGTAGCGCAAATAACTATTCTCTTTGGTGTTTAAAGAAATCAATAATATATGTGTATTATACTTATTTATTTTTATTAAATAAAATTGTTGTATTACAGAAAAAAGTGTTTTTCAATCGAATTATTGTTGGGGTAAAAAACGACCCCATATGGGTTGAATTGTTACCAATATGGGTTGGTTAGGTTTATTAAGGGTTGCAATATCCTAGTAGGTGCACTAGTGTTTCTGTAAAGATAGTCTAAATGTTCTGATAACAAAAAATGAGAGAATAATTCGTGTGTGCGTTTATAGTTTCATTGAAAATATCCTATCTGCTAATTGCAAATTCTAAGAAAGTCATAGGAATAAGTGGTAGTGTTCATTCGATTCGAAATAATCTCCACGAACAAAACCCAACATTACCAGTACAAGAAAGCTACCTATTTTAGAGAAATAATCTCATTATTTGGCTAAGAAAAATCAATAATATCCTACAAAATAAAACGGAAGAAATATTTTGTGCCTTGAAGAATCAAAACTGGTGTTAAAAGTCTTTGAATCTTTGTAAAAAATATAAAATAATGTTTTAAACAGAGATATTCAAATGATAACTTGAATTGAAGAAAAAAAATTAAAGAATATAATTTGGTTAACATTACCTTATATTCATCCGTCGTTGTTATTTAAGCAAGAAAAGGCATATTTATTTGACATATTTTATTATTTATTCATGTATAAAGCGGTGGTTGTATAATCATATGGTTGTTGATTTGATGATCATTATTGTTATACTAAATTTGCAATAATTTAAATTACTTATAAATTAAACATAAAATTAACCTTAACTGTATATAGTTTTTAGTATTAAATTATCATACAAAACACTTACTGGTTAGAGATGATGATTAGATGCGACAATTTGGGGGAAATGTGTGTATAAATTTCGGGGAGGATTCGCTAGATTGCCAATACATTAGACATTATTGTACAAATTTGGTCTAGATTCTCGAATTCGGTGAATTTGCCTAAAATGACATTATGACAGAGATTGTTGCGAAATTAAATATATACACGCACACTAATCAGTCTTTATGGTCAACAATAATTTATGTATTTTTCGTCTAAAAAAGAGGGGGGGAAATGAAGCATGATGACAGTGTCTCTGTACAACGAATACTGATACTATTGAATTAACAGTAGACGGTGAGAATAAAGTCCTCCATTGAGTGGTATATAAATCCGATGAGATAAAATATTGTCCATATTAATCGTAAGAGATTCTTTCATTAAATTGGCTCGATAATTGTTGCGCTTTTATCAAATGCTACACTTTTATATGCTTCTGTCTGACTTTTAGATAAATAGCGAGATATATGATTTGATATAAATGTAAATATGCAATATATAGCTCTATGTATATATACGATTTGTAGCTGAGGGGAATAAGAATCGATCTCTGAATATGCTTAAAGATATGGCTTGAATTGGGATATGTTGTTTGAAGCTGATCCGATTTTTTTTTTCATTTTCATAATATGCGGATTATCGAAAATATTACTATTTTTTTAATGTTTTCCATCTGTACAACTTGGACAACTTTGCTCGTCTCTATCACATTTTGCAACCTCTTTCCTGTCTCATTCCAAACGTTCTTACTAACCTCAAAACCAGTTTTATTCACAGTAGTTTTTCATTGTTTGAATGGAAAACCTTACGATTGATGATTATTGTTGTTGTAGCTGTGTTCCGTGGTGAAGGAGTGCCGGTTGCCGTAACCAGAGTCACTGTTCCCTATGTCGGTAATGTAGATCTCCTCCTCAATCATCGCGTAATTTGTTGTGTCTAGGCAGCTCGTTTCTGGAATCGGTATCACATTTAAGGGATCGTGCAGGAGTTTCGAAAAGGTGTGATGTCCACTGCCTAGACCCAAGATACCATAAGGAGAATCCGCGTTGCTTAAATGAGGAACTCTCCTGTTTAACAACTGATTTGTGAACCTAACCCCATTTGGAAGGGTCGTGTGCTGGGGCAGGAAGCTCTGAGGAGATCCATTATTGTTATTCAGCTGATTTAAATGCTGTTTTGATTGGGAATTCGGGGTGAAGGAATGCTGTCTTATCTGGTACTGGTAAGACGTTGTTGGAAGAGGCATAGTGCTGCAATGAGGGTACTCCTTCATGGGCTGGTAATCTCCTATCACGCCCCCACTTCGCATCAGAGGGAGAGTGGCGCTGGACTTGTTCTCGATGGGATTATTGTTGACCGACGTTAAACTGTTGTTGAAGCTGGACATCCGCATGTTCGTCGACCGGCCAAAGGGCTCTTCAGCGATCGGCGGCACTGGCACCGGCTTCATAATGGGCTTGTAGGGCGTGGCCCGAGATCGGATCACCACCTCGTCGCGCTCCTCCCCAGAATGAACGCCGCTTGACGTCTCTGAGGGAGCGCGATCTGGTGGCGAGGTGGAACTTTCTGTCGAGGTCGTATCGGAGCGAGGCGTCAGAGCTTCGTTTGGTACTCCAGAGTCTGCTCTTCTCAGGCAGCGGGGAGTCATTGTCGAGGGTATCTATTAAAAGAAATAAGGGTTTGTGTAGTTCGGTAAATCATATCAATAGGAAATTTTTTATTTCATTGGGTTAAATATTTTTTTGAAAATTAGTAATTAACATAATAGACCAAATATTCCATCGTTAATTTTTTTTTCAGTCAATAACCAGTTTTCAAAAATTAACTTTTACACAATATCATCGACATAACTCTTGCATTATCATGTTTCTTTTGTGGATTTTCGTTGCTTAATATTGATAGTATGACACTCAATTTTGCTCTGTCAAAGTCGTCATTATAGCACAAGTGCTTTAAAAAATTCTAAGAAGCACGTATGCTTTTTCTTAATTATTAAAGTGTGACCTCCGTAAAAGAAATCCATAAAATTTATATGTACGCCACTTAAGTTGGGCGTGGTTTCACTGTGATTTGTTAGTGTAAAATAAAATTAGTCATATATCGAGGAACTTATGAACTACGTTTACTTGAGGTTTATCATAGAGGGCGCAACATGTATTTTTACCGAAATTCGAAGAATTATTAAAGCATTATTAAAGACAAGGGTTTGTTTCAAGTCACGAGCGAAGCGAGTGCCTTCAAGAATGCCCGAGTTTTTGATAATGCAATCTTATCGACCTTTTTGTATAAATAACTATTAGAATGATATTTGAAAACTTTAAGAAAAATATATACCAAAATAAGAATTTTTATCGATATGTATTACACCTCTTGTGTAAAACGAAAATTTCCTTCTTAATTTATTCAGTATAAAAAAAATCTGAACACACCCAAATGCAATTGCAGTAAAAGACGCTTATTAAAAACACTCCAGCATTGGGGTAATTTGTCTGTATTACCCGATGTCTGAATTAAGCGATTGGCCATTGAAAAAAGTTGGAGTTTGTTCTATGAGTAAATATTTTTACATATAAATGTATGAACTTATGTGCTTGGAAAAGTGTATTTATTAATAAATAATTGTTCAATTTATGTCTATCATGAAAAAAATGAAAGTATATTAATCGTCAAGGAGATGATATTTACATGTCAATTAAATAAATTTAATGGTTAATTCTCATCTGGTAATAACGAACGTACGGAAAAGAATGTTAAAACCAAATGATTGAATAAATTTAATAATCTATCGGACGATTAAATATGATTACGTATGTATTGGTGAACCAAAAAAAATAAAACAGAAAGCCATGTAAACTAATGGAGTGATATTATATCGGCAAACACAAACATGAAGAGAGAAGATTTGATTCCCTCTTCTCATCACTCTATAATAAAGGCTAGGCTCACGAATCCTACCATGGTTAACATTATTAAAACATTGATTAAAAAGCAAGCAAACGATGGATTTGTGACTCGCATTCGAACTCGTAACTGCTTGTTATAATGATACAGAATGTAAGCATTAGCCGGTGAGTTGTTCGTATTACGCGATTGATTTCCAATTTATTTATTAGCTGCCGATAAATTACCAGCCATATTATCTGGATAAAACGATGGTCTGTAGGAACCGTGTTATTATTAAGCGGCGTTTACTGAATTTGGATAATAATATGTATTGTTATGTAATTTTTTACAAGCTTCTTGAAGCTAAATTAGGGAATAATTGATTAAAACTGAAATTAGATTACTGTAAACCCCGATATTTTACATTGTCTGCAAAGTACTTGACTATATTATTGGCAAAAACGCCAATTTTCCTCGCAACACTTGAAATATTAAATTATATGCTTCTTTTATCGTTAATAAATTGAATTATTGCTTTAAAAATATTTTCAACTTTTCAAAAGTCCCTTCAAATAAGTTTCTACTTTCTATCCGAAATTGGTTTATTTAATAAATAGCCACTTTTGTGGTAATGGTGTTTTTGTGGAGAGGAAACTTTTTGATTGCTTTTAACAATGGGGCAAAGATAAATATAGACAAGTCTTTGGGAATACAAAGAGGGAGAGAGGAACTTACATGAGTTTCGTTGGTGTGGACTGTGACGGTGACGGGCGCCAAGGGACTAATCATCTGAGTGCTGTAAATCGCGGTGCTGTTGTTGTTGGGATCGTGGTCTGCGATGGGAGGTGGTGGTGGAGGGATGGGTGGCTCTAGATCTCTGGTGGAGGCGTACGTGACGCTGTCATCACGAACGCTCTCCAGCAGTTTGCCCTCTTCGGAGGTGTTGTCGTCGGTCATGTCGCAGTCCCTCAGATGGAGCAGGTCCCCGGCGGGCCCGGCTCTTAGGGTGGCGTAATCTCCGTCATCAGCCTCCCCCGCAGCACCGGGCACACATACCTTGGCTCCACAGCCCTTATACCTAATCGAAAACCAACGCGAAAATTGGATTAACTCAAACAAAACCCGAAAATAAATTGGAAAAAGGCAAAAATAAGAGAGAACCAACTCAAAATACGTCAACACTTGACAAGCGTGATACAAAAACACACACATAGTTGGACCAAAACTGGCCTCCAATCCTCTATCTCGAACTTTTATCTCTTATCTACTCACACACCGATATCAAATTTGTGCACGAATTTGCGGAAATTGTGTGATAAAAAAAATAGAAATACCAATTTTCTAATTAAATATATAAAAAAACTACAATTAAATCATGCAAAGAAAATCAAATAACTAAATAATCATCTTACGAAAATCATCACTCGAAATCAAATTGCACTTAATTTTCTGACACTAACTGTAAAATTGAAAGTAAAATATAAAATGTATTCAAATTAAAAGTCAAAAGAGGCTAAATCAAAATTTTAAAAGAACGAATTTGAAACTGAAGCGTGCGTTTTGGATCGTTTACCGCTTGCCCCCGTGTTCACCGGATTCTGTGGGGTCAATGGGAGGCGGAGGAGACATACTCGGCACTTCGTTGAACGTCACTTTCAGTTTCGGTGAGCTCGGGGTCGTCTTTGGCCAGTATATTTGCTCCCCAGTCGAAGGATCCAGCGCAGGACTGAGGAGATTCGGAGGTGGTGGGGGCAGTCCCGTGGCAGGACAATTTCCGGGCATGGCAGCAGCTCTCTGAGACGCCATCAACAAAGGCTCACTCGCTGCAGAAATTCCGTTCATCAGTTTCTGCTTCTGATTGGATCGATTAACGACAGTCACCAGAGGTGGCAGTTTGAAAGACCATCTCCTCTTCGCAGTCAGTCCAAGCCATATGACTATCCATATAAACAGCTGACTAACAGAGGTGAGAGCTGTAAGGAAATTTAAAATAAAGCATTTTCAATTAATTAACAAAATTCAATTACAAGAAAAACAATGAACGGAAAACAACTTCAAATAAATTAAATGTAATAAAATAAAATAAAGAAATATATCCAATTAACAAAATAATTAAAACTAATTAAGGGTTTTCTTATTCTGAAACTAAAACTCGAAAAGGGGGTTCTATTATAAACGTGTCACGTTATCAAGAGTCTCCGTTTGCTTGACAGGGTGTTTCAGAAATTATGGTTTTTAAATTATTTTATAAACTTATTCTCTTTCGACACCTTCATCAAAACATACTAACATTATCCAAATATGTCAAACAAAACAAAAAACAAATCCTAATTGTCTATTTCTAATGTAACACAAATGCCCTTCTATACACTGTGTTTGATCTATACTGCCCTTGTGTGCGGTGCCAAATGGCGGGTCGTTGGCACATATATTCTGTCCACCTCCTTTAGTAGGTATGGAAAACGCTTACGTGAGGAGGAGGCGGCACCCACCACTCCAAGGAATCACGATGGTGCAACAGACTGGTGATGATTCATATATATAAGTGAGAGCTATAACTCATTCATGGGTTGTTTGGTCCAATTTTACATTACACATTACATTACATTCTTCTTCGACGACTCAACGACGAATCAAAGCTAACAAATGCCCTATCTATTCATTTGCCAATCTTTCACAATTGAATGTCATGTCTACGTATCATTATTTGTTATTATGTGATTAGCAAAATGAACTGATGATTCTCTATAGAGCCTATTTATTAACAAGGTTTTGCCACCGAAACAGAACACACGGTCTACGAAGAAGACCACTCTTTCATAACTTTCATATGTATCCATTCATTGAATAGCAGCAGATTACTAGTATTTTAGAAAGATCCGGAATTTAAATAATACGAAACACCAATTTTGACTTTTATTCTAACCAAACACTTTTATTCTTCTCACGAATAACTCCAATCCTTCATATCATTCTAAATAACGATAACAAATTCAAAATCAAGACCGGTTACTGGTCACTGGACATAACACAATTGAAGTTTTGATCGAAATTTAGGTTATTTTAATTTAACAATTTAAAAATATTTGATCTGTATAATATCCACTTTTTATTGTGTTAATGGATTTGATTCATAATCTCAATCAATGTTTTTTTTTTATTTTCCAAGTATATAAGCCTAGGCTTCCGCCCATATGGCTATCAATCAATGTTATTTTTTATCTTAATGAGATCAATATTACTGGGTTGTAAATGGATCAGGCTATCTATTGACTTCACAAATTTTAAGTTCAATACGAAGAAAGAAAGTGTAAGTAAAAAATGTTGCTACATTGACAATTATTTACGGATTGGTGGTTGTCATGTTCCAAATTTGGTGAAAATGTTAAAAAAACAAAGAAGCAAAAATAATCACTAATTATTGTTCTATATCTTAAAGAAGACTATCATGTTTTCTTTTAATATTTTGAAATAAATACTTTGTAATATTAATTTATAAAGAAAATCTGATTGACTGACTACACTAATGCGAAACTTTTGGAACACAAAATATGTTCATGGTTTTTAATTTTTAAATTTAATTTTTGTCATATTTGAAATGAAAAATAATATTAAGACAATTAAAATAAATAAAATAAAAATCGTTTTCTAAATAATAAGATTGAGTTCACTTACCCGAAAATAAGACGGAACTATCGAGACTTCCCCTGTACGTGACACTGAGATCATGAAGCAGAGGAGCTTTGACGACAGCTAATGCCAGGACGAAACACAACGAAGCACAGTGTGCGAAGTAGGTCCAGGTTTCGGAGCTTTTCATGGTGATAATTTTGCGCTCCCTAATCCGCATTGAGAGTTTTCCATGTCCGTATAAATAGAGGATGTGGGACGAGCTGAGCGTGAGGATTATCGACAGAATTAGCAGGGATACGGTGACGATGCCGTTGAGCAGTAAAGCCGGACTTTTTGTGGGCAAGGGTTGGTTCACAATCTGTAGTTTGTACAGCACAGAACATCCAATGTAGTCGAGGAGGATTCCGAATCCATTGGCTATCATTTGGATGGTGAAAATAATGGAAAAGGGTTTGGAAGTGGCCCAAAAGACACTGGGATACCTCACGGACCAAACAATGACCGCAATTATGAGGTTGAAGAACTCCAAGCAGGGCAAAGACATCCATTTCTGGGGATTTTCCTCCCTCGATTGAACTCCAAATGCCTTATTCAAAAGGGCCAACAGCATTGTTTGCTCTTCAAATTGGGTCGAGTTTTTATCCTCTTCTGAGGGTTGAGTGCTGATCAGGGATGCCGGTTCAATAACTAGGTCATTATACAGTTCATCCTCCTGAAAAGCGCTCCTTTTCTGCCTTTTGTTCGGCTCCATTTTATTGGAATTGGGTTTTATTTCGAATATTTTCGAATCTGCCGGCCTCTGAGTGGCGGGAAAGTGGACATTTTCCGGAATTTGTGGCTTCACAATGTGGATGTCACTGTCCTTGCTCACTGGCGTAGAAGCAGTGGACCGTGGCTTGACAGACTGATACTGTTTCCTGCCGTTCCGGTTCACCTCAAACACGGGACTCGTGACGTCGAAACTGTTGAGCTTCTCAAAGGGAACGTTCTTTTCCGCTGGCCTCAATTCCAAACTGGCATCCGTGTCGTCCTCCTCTTCCATCTCCACCTCCTTTCTGCTCTTATTATTAGCCCGTCTATTATTGTTATTGTTCCGATAATTGGACTCATCCTCGTTTCGATAATTTCCGTGCTTTCGATTGCGATTCTGATTGCGATTTTTCGCCTTCCGCCCACTTTGATGGGTCTGATGAACTGCTTCGTGGGAGTTCTCCTCACGCAGCCGAGGCGGGCTGCTCGCCAAAGTCGTTGTCGAGGTGGTGGGAATGGTAGTCACGAACTCTGAATGTTGTGATTGTCTATCGAAATCGACGCCATCAATTTCGAGTTTCTCGAAAAAATTGTGGCTTTCAATTTCGTCCTCGTTGAACTTTTCAATTAAGTAAGTCTTGTCGAAGGGATCCGCGTCCAGGATTGTCCTCGGTGTTGAAGTGGTGTACGTCCCATTCTGGTACGGAGATGTCACGAAAGATAGCAAAACCAGCCGGTCTTTGTTTGACGATATCAAATCCAATTCCGTCCGCCAAACATATTCTGAAAAGGATTTCCGTTTCATTAAATAGATCCCTTGAATCTGGTTGTAGGTATATTTAAATATTATATAAAAGAGAAGAATTAAAGATTCCTTTTTAGAGATAATACTTTAAAAAGGAATTAAGGGATTTCCATTCTGTTAATTCCTGGAAAATTAAATTCAGGTGAATTCCGGATGAAGCGACTCCTTGGAATTTTCCGAATTAAACAACGACTTAAATCAGAGAATCAGGCAAATATTATTTAATGTGCTGAAAAGGCTTCAAACAGTTTTCCTTCCGCATTTTCTTCTTCGACGACAGAGGGAAACTTGAGCAAATGACACGGAAAATGGGAAAAATTTCAACATTGTTGAACGCAACATGCTCAATCTGGTATAAAACTACGCTTCTGCATACATTGATAACGACTGTGGCGATAATAAAACCCGATTTTATTGCCACAACATAATGATCCTGACGACGACTCAAGGAACAACAGAGGACGAGTAGGAATAGGGGATGAAATGAGAATTCGCAACACGGTGGAGCTCAGTTAATGGCTACTCACAAATTTTGTTTACGACTTCATCTTGAGCGGTTCTACGCTTTCATATTCGCATTTTGATTGTCGACACACCACCGCAATGTTTGCCGAAATTAATTGCACAAGCGCGGATAGTGCCACTGAATTCATCGCTATTCATCTCCCAGCTTATCTGGAAGCGTCAATCAGCGATTACAAAGCGGCAATAATTGAGATTGTATCGCCATTCGAGGGGAATATTAAAATTTCTTATTTGTCTTCTTCTTCTGATACAGATTCATCTGGTTAATTAATGTCTGATGAGAGTTTTCGCGAAATTACAACAATTGTAATCACCCTTCTAATCAGACAGAGATTATCTTGCCATTAAAAATGTATTTATTATTGTTTTGACACCATTGTGATACTATTAATATAATTGATATTGCTTAAAAGTGTACATAAGAATAAATTTCTTTCGCTAATAACAAATTCTTACATTTTAATGTAGTATGACGGTAGGGCTAGTATGAGAAAAAAGAAGTATTTTAGTTATATGTCGCTTTGATTGCAAAAAGAATATTTATTTGCTTCAATTGAGTATCAAAGCGAGCATTTCGGCGGCGTTTAAAAAATTAAGAAAGAATAATATCGCTCGATGACCAATTCTTGATTTTGGAAAAATTTCCAAAATCAATGATATTTTGGATACTGCTCAAGATGACAAATATAAATAGCAATAGTCAAATTTGTCTCAAAAGGTTCCATCGTTTCATTTCACAATTATTTTTGCTAAACTATGTCTAAGTGCGGAAAAAACTGCTAACATGGAGGATAAGGTAAAAAAAACAAGAACTTCGTATAATAAGTACCCAAATTGAAAGTGTTTCAGATAGCTGAAATAGGATGCATCTTAAGACACTGCAAAAATTATATTCTGTAAGAAAATTGGGACTGAGATATCGTTCCGCGCAAAGCGTGTCGCGTTTTCTCATTTTTTTAAATAAAGAAATGTCCAATTCCAAATAAAACAAATTTCTTTCACTAGTGCGAAAAATTAAACTCAAATCAATGATAATCAATATTTTGATACGAAAATCCAAAAAAAACATTTTAGTAGTGTTATTCTTAAGTGATAAATCCATTTTTTTTAATTTCAGAAAACTAAAAGATTGATTTTTATTCGAATTGAGAATTTAAATATATAATTAAGATCTTTCATAACTCAAATATCATTAAACACATCTAATTTTAATTTAAGTTTTTGCAATTGGGATTTTGTTCCGTACCAATGTAGGGAGTGGTCCGAGCGACTCGGCTCTATGCCTTTAAATTCCAAATTGCAATGAAAAAACGTTAAGCAACATAAAGGTTCAAAATTGTAACTATGTAGTGAAAAAAGCGACACATTACGAAACTCCAATCGACTACGAAAAGTTAGCCTTTCGGTACAAAAATGCATAAAGTAAATGTTCTTTATGTTCTCCTTAATTTGAAAATTATTTTTATGTAAAAACGATGAAAACATCAAGATTACTTTTTATTTGAATTGAGTGTTTCAAAATATAATTAAAATCTTTTATAATCCAAATATAATTAAACACACCTCATTTTAATTTAAGTCTTGCTGGACTAGGTATTTCTCTATTAATACCTATTTAATTATCGGTAATTGTGTCTAACCATTGCGGTGGAGCCGCCTTCTGGTAAGAAATATCCCTGACATTTAATAGCTTATAGCCTAATTAATGTTAATTAGCCTCATAAAATAGTTATTTGATGGAGCCATCAACTCTGAAACATAAATTTATGGTAATAAATATTCATATTGATAGAATACAATAACTATCAATGATTAAATTTTGATGAAATTAAATACATTTGAAAATTGTGGTTTTCAAACAATGAAGCTGATATTTCCTGGTTATTGATGGAATCTACGGGGAATTAAATTGATTAAAACGAGCCAGCTTAATTAAAGAACACAAAGCGTCGCTCTCTGGACGGGAAAATTGAATCCCATAAATGGCTTGACAGCTTTTAATCCGAATCGATCCATTGCCTGCTGTCAAAGCTCTCAATCCCCCTTTCTCTCTCTCTTTCTGGTTTCAGTTCAAAGCACCCAATCCTATTATCGACGGATGAAAATAATGATGTCCCGGCTCAATGGCATACTTTTCCCATTTAAAAGCAAATCCATCTCTAAGAGGATGTTGTTTTCATCTCTTCTGGGAACATGTCTAATAACCCAGGAAATGTGGACGCTCACGATATGAGCGGAATTGGAGCATGAAGGAATTTAGTTCCAACTATCCTCCTTTGAAAATGCATAATAATACCGTAAACCTGTTTATATTTCTGCTTATTAATATTTATGATGATAAAGTATAGAAGTTTCAACAAGGCCTAATTCAATAGAAATGAAAAACTTAAATTAAATTTCTGGAAAACCCATACAAAATGCGGTTTTTCATCAACTCAATTAACAACCTAATTAGAGATAGGAAAACATGAATATGGTGTCCTAATTTCATGAAGGCTTTAGCACAGCTTTGGTGTTGTAATAGGATAAAGGACGTTCTAATTAAAATTCTGGCATTTTGTACCGTGAAAACCCTTTCAACTTGCCCAACTATCACACAAATTATGTTTTTACTAGCAGGCACTAACATAGTTGAGACTCAAATTGAGATAATTGGATTCCTTTGAATTTATGTAGTTTTAACGTTTGGATGATTTTTTTCTAACATAAAGTAATTTCTAAATGCTAATGCACAGTACCTTTAACTGACTACAAATTTTAAAAAAATATCAAAAATATTTCCGATTTACTTAACTCATTTATAAAAAGGACAGAACGTGAATAAATTATTGTTATTTCAGCAACATGTGGGTAAATTGACCATAATTAAATTTAAATAAAGTTCTACAAAACGAATAAAATGAGTATTCTAAAAGATAAAAAAATACTTTTAATATGTCATAACTTCAACCAACGGGTTTAGACTATTCATGACTATATGTATTTTCAGTGTATTATTAGTTAATTAAAAGCTCCTAGACCGGTGGTAAACGGATCTAATCAATCCTTTTATTTATTTTATTTATATTTTAGCGCCTTTACCTTATAATAATTCGCATGGAATATTATTCAGCGAATTTATTGATACACAAAATGGAAAACATTTTGGCAATGCAATATATTCGCTCATGATTCGATCCCATGAGCTCTGTGGATGAAGTCTAGGGTGCTAACCACTTAATATGGGAGTTTAATTATCTGTTTTACAAACTAGGTTTTTAGAAAATATTATTATTCGCATAAACACATAAACACGGAAACTACCATATATATATACAGTTACTCCTGAAAGTATTCGACCCTGAATGCAGTTGAATTTAGAAGCTTTGCCACGTACTTAATATTTATCTGATATATAAGTATGTGGTATCATTTGATAGAAAATTTAATGGTGTTTAATGTTCAAAAAGAATTTTATAATTTTATTACATACAACAGTCGAAAATGACAGCTAAACTGTAGGGTGCGCTCAAATGACGCGCAGAAAGTATTCGACCTTTTTGCTCTGACTGGTTGATATTTCGAATTTCGAAATTTTTACTAAGTATCATAAGTTAGTTTGGTTTGTTTTCACATTTTAACTATGTTTTAGTAGTTTGCTTTAAATATTTCACTAAATTGATTAAAATAAACAAAGATAATATGGAAATTAGGGATATAAACAAATAATTTGAACAAAAATCAAAGTTTTATCCAAAATTATTATTGTAAAAATGAATTTTGCTAATTATAAGGCACAATAAGTATAAGCTATTTCTTTTAAGTTTATAAATGGAACAATTTTGCATTAAATCTAAAATTATGTCAAGAATGAAACAAAATTATTTTAAAATTTTCATCTTCGTCAATTTTGAATTCATATAATTTATCATCTATTGCAAAAATATACGATATTTAAAATAGACTTTACAGTACAATAATACAGAAACTTATTTCAATCGATTTTATTTAATTTGTTAATTTACAGTTGAAAAATTTACTACTGCTAAAATTCCTTCAAATTTTTCGTAAATTTGTTCGTCAAGAGAAAATATTTAAAATTGAAATTTTTTAAATTTTATTTATATTATTGTCCCTATAAACATATTTTAAAAACTTATGCTATATAATTAATAAAAACTAAAAATAGACTGTTTTTAACCAATATTCACAATAATTTGGCTCTTTTAAATTTGAAACGTTTTGACTGTTCCAAACGCCATTTTATTGATAGTTTTACCATAGTAAATTATTGAACTTCTGAATATTTTATTATCGTGTTTTATATCAAAATCGTTGCACTGTTAAATACTCTTTCATTTTATTAAATTATATAACGTTTTTAGATATTTAAAGATTATTTTTAAAGATATTTAAGAAAGTTATTCCCATTTTATGACGCACAGTGAACTTCCTCCCTATGAAAATTATATATTAATATTGAAAATCTATATTTTTATCCTAAAATATTTCGTTTTATAACTTAAAACAAATAAATTATTAGTGTTTATTGTTATTATTGCCCAAATTTATGTATACAAGTAATATTTTGCTTAAAAATTAGTTATTTGTTCATATAATTCGTTCGAGTGTCTTATTTCCAAATTTCCTCACTTCCATTATTTAATTTAGTGAAAAATCGATTGCAAACTAATGAACCATAGTAAAAATGACGAACCAAACAGGATGAGTCCATAAAACGTACGAATAATGACTAAATTATAAAAGTCATGCATTCAATATAAAAAGGTCGAATACTTTTATAACGTAATTCGAGCGCCCTCTACACTTCAATTGTGATTTACGGTAGTTTTATATAAGATAATCAAAAGCTTCTTTTTGAATATTAAACTTCAATAAATTGCCTATCAAATGATATCATATTCATTAATATCAGTTAAATAATAAGTACGAAACAGAGCTTTTAAACACCACTGCAAACAGGGTCGAATACTTTCAGGAGTAACTGTATATATACGTATATATCTGTCCAGCGAATAGAACTTTTGGTTTAAATTTTTCAGTATATCAGTATTAATAGCATTTACAATTTAAACCACATTTACATACCAGAACCACCATTTAAGAAAAATTACTTTAATGGGAAAAAGGTCTTATTAATTTATAAATAACGACAAAAACATAAAAAAAATTTTTTTACTTACATGTCACTAAATTCTTAAATTATAGTTTTTAGTAGTTGAATCTTGGTACGAAGTACTAATTTTGTGTATTTACACAATTTGTGTTTGGCTGCAGGTATTTAATAATGTATAACTAAACAATGTGTTTATAGAGCAAGCATTGTCTACTAGAATATAAATATTTTTAATAGAATTGAATAATCTATATTTATTGAAGTTACTGCTTTGTAAAGAGTACCAAATAAAATTTATTGAATTTACCAGTTATGGAAGAAGTTTGTGCTACAAGCAAAAATTAGGATTGAGCTAAGCAAGCCAAATGTGAAACAACGATCGGAAAGCGAATTATTTCCGAATTAGTAAACGAACTTTAGAAAAGAGCAATAAACACAATTAATTACAATTCTAATAACAATAAAAATTGATTTTTCAATTATTAATAATGTCTGTCGTAAAAAAATCACTTTCTATGATATTTTCCTTTTAATTTCATAAGGCAATTTTCGCAATTGCTTCTTATTTAGAAAAATTGTGCATATTATCATTTCCTCTTATAAGCGAACAACGAATTAATTTGAACTTTAAGTTAATAGTTTTAGTTACATATATTCTTGTTTAATTTGAAGACTAATAAACTTTATTGCTCTTACTATTAAATATTTTAGTTATTTTCAATTATATTTAAAAGTAACAAACATAAATTTTTGTGAAATTATAAATAAAATACCTTTAAACTCGATTATTCAAGATATTAAAATTATTCCTAAATATACAAATGTTATATTATTAAAAATATGAAGTATATTTTTATGGCCAAATAAACACTAAGGCGCATTTTCTATTTAAATATAATATTTTTTCTTATGGTTATATAACTAGAATATTATGCAATACCCATTACCCACACTTGCTAAACAAAATCTCCAAGAAAGTGTGGTTCCCCCTAAACAAAAACAACAGCACGACTTGCAATTATACGAAAACTAGAAAATGATAGCACTATCAAAAAGGAATCAAATAAATTCCGGGGGTGAAAAGAAAGAGTAGCCTCTGGAAATGTTAATACATTGGTGTGCGTTTGAGAGGGGTTGAAGGGGTGCCCTTTGGTGCATTAGGGAATTGCGAGGGAAGATTCATGCTTGTCTGCAATTCCATCCCCAAGACACAAATATAAAATGCGGGATGAGGGTGAAAGGGAGGAGAAAGAACTCTAGTTGCGGTGGTGGAAATTCGAAAAATATAAAACCCTCTGGGTTGGATTTATGGTTTGAGGGGCAAAGATATGCGTCTAGGCTTCACTTCAAAATGGGATTTCTTTAACAAGATTATCGCCTAGTCCTTGAAGCAACTGTGCAAATGGAATACCGTAAATAAGTTTATGGCAATTCCAAATTTAGAATTCGGCCACTGTTTCTTAGATAATATTGGATCGGAATGGAATCGGATCCATTATCTGCAGTTGGGACCCAGCTCTCATCCCCAATCCCGGGTAATTGATTGAAATTGGATAGATACATATTTTAATTGAATTACTGATGGACCGATTATTATGTGATCAATAAACTCTGAACAGGAAAATTATCTCCCTCTATCCCCACTAAATTAATTTCCTTTTCCAAAGAAGGATAATCTATATTGAGATATTTAGGCCCATCGATTTCTTGGTAATTTATTGCCTGGATTAGGAATTATGTGTCGTCAACTTATGTTTGCTATTTGAAATACATTAATAAGAAAAAATGTATTTGTTTATTGTATGTTTAATATAATCGTGGGATTATTTTAATAATTTTTTTAAAATTTCAGTAATATGCCAATTAATAGTAATTCGTAGAAATTTTTGGAACTAAGTTCAATTATTATTATTATTTTTATAAAAGAAATTAGGCATAAACCCGAAAGAAGGGTGCCCTTGTCAATTTCATATAAATTAGTAGGGCCCCATATAAAAATAAAAGCGGTTGCGAAACTTCTAACCGTTCTTCTTTTTACATGTGTTTATGACTGTTTCTTCTGAATCGACAAGTTCGCCATCTGGTGGCAGTTTTGCAACTAATAATTGACATATAGCAAAAGGCGATTCAAAGTGAACTTTAAATTGAAATTTTGTCCTACAATAAAATAAATAACGGATTTCATTTATGAAAAACCATTCGGTTAGGCCTAGCCTGGTAACGATAGTTGGGCCCAGTCCAACTATGAACAAATCATTCTTTATTGTGGCGGACGCATCTATAATAACACTACTCACGGCATCTACATTTTGCCAGCATTTGACTCCCGATTTCTTTAAGCTACTTCTGACAAAATTGCAATTTTCATTTCAATTTCTTTACGCTAAACTGCGCTTTATGGAAATTGTATTTAATCAGTCTTTTCCTGACCATAAATAAACCAACTTCAAACTGTCGCGATTGCTTTTAATTTACAAAAAGTTTGAGTCAATTGATTACTCCTTTTCAGGAACCATTTAAAATTGCAGATCTATGTAATCGAGAAAATCGGTGACAGTAAAAGTAAAGTTCTCCAGTGACATTTTACCGAAAGTATATGCTCGTGGAGCCTACAAATTGTCATGTTTTTGCCACCGAAACAAAGTACACACGCACACCACAAAAACCATACCTTTAGCGTTTTTTGATATTTTTCTTCAAACTCAAATAAATACTAACTGAAAGTTCCAGATAATTTTTCGATACTCGTGCCCCCTATTCAAGATTTAATCTTAGTCAAATAATTATTATTAACAATTGTTCGATAGTTGAGATCGGTGTAAATTTTTCTCATATCTATTTACACAAATATTAATTAAAAATGACAATGCCAATTTCGAGACGATACTTAACAACCTAAGCCTCATATTCCTCTATCTTAAGACTAACCCAGAAAAGAAAGTGATGTACGTAAAAAAAGTTACACGATTGTTGACCTGTATTCTCTAATACACTGTGTAATATTTTAATAGCTGATAAAAATTGTCAATTGGTTGGTGGGTGCAGAACCCGCTCAAGGATTATAAACCTTATTCACATATAAAACAGGTGAATAAGATAATTTTCCATGTGTACGAAAAAGTGTCATTAGGTAGGTTTATGATGGACAGCCCTATGCCCTCCACGTAATTTGCCCTAGCTCTCCCAGCCTATCAGCAATTCTGACCCTTCCTAAATTATTACAATCCTTAAATAATCTGATCGTTTGGATAGGAGAGGATATAAGTGTTATATAACCCGCCATTCGGCACCACACACGACGGTAGTATAAGTCTAGCCACTTTACAAGAGAGGTTAAATATTAGTAATAAGAATGTCAATATAAATAATTTGCTATTCATGAAAAATTATCGATAAATATTTTTAATATCATATATCTAACTATTTTGAAAGAAAAAACTTTAAAATTTTATATAAAATTTTCAAAATTATTTGAAATTTATAATAACTTTGCTATTTCATCTTTTTTAATTAAAATTATTAGATCCAAAAAGTGATTTGTGGCTTATATATCAGAATGCATATATATAATATATATAAGTTATCGGTTTTAATCAATAAAAAAGAAATTATTCATGTCTAAAAACGTTGTTTTTGTTGCTACGAACCCATTGTTTAAAACCCATTCTCATGAATTTCCATCCCTAATTATCGGCAATATTTCAACAAAAACTAACCAACCGCAAAAAAATGTAAATGGTTTTTTCACCCGAATTCAACAAAAAAAATATTCAAAGCCTTTTTTACTATTCGTGACTAACTAGGAATTTCCACAAAATGCTGATTTATCCTCGCATCAATATGAAACGGGTGAATTATTGGAATCAGCCCCATTTATCGTGAAAGTACAACGGAATGTAAAGGGTTAGAAAGCATTTCGAAATGAAATATATGTATAGAAGCATAATGTATAAAGAATGGATTCGAAATCAGACAAAACAAGAAAGTTTCGTTGTTTTTTGCAATTTATTTAAGCCTCGATCTTTGTTGAGGAGAGGACTTTAAAGCGATTCGGAATGTAATTTATCACGGTTCGAAGGCAATGGAAAATCCTATTGGAATTGACAACTTAAGTGCCTTTTCTAATTAGGGAGAAGCTCAAGTGGAATTTGGAGCTTGGAGAATTTATAACAAAACGCAAAACTCAGCATAAATCATAATTCTCAATTTCGAAGCGCGGTGATTTATCTTTTTTGTGTTGCGGGGAAGGGTTGGGGTTGTGGAGCGGCAATAATCAACCCTATTTATCATACAAAAGCGAAATCGAAATGTCATGGGATATTTCCCCAATTTGATTTGACCGTGCCTCAAGGATTAAATCTCGATGCTATGCCCGAATAAATCTTCAGATTATTTGAACGATGATTTAGATCCTTTGTGAAATGGAGTCTGGAATTGATTAAAGTGTTTCGGATTGGGAGGCATCTTTCCTACCTTTCGGCAACAACCCGTTCTCAATCATGCGTGCCTCGAGGAGTAGCCGGGGCAGCAGCAGGCAGAGGGCGGTGACAATGTGAAGGAATGCAGATGTCGGGCCCCCGTGTGTCCACATCGCCCTGAAATTAGACTCGATTCNGGGAGGCATCTTTCCTACCTTTCGGCAACAACCCGTTCTCAATCATGCGTGCCTCGAGGAGTAGCCGGGGCAGCAGCAGGCAGAGGGCGGTGACAATGTGAAGGAATGCAGATGTCGGGCCCCCGTGTGTCCACATCGCCCTGAAATTAGACTCGATTCAGTGCTTTCGGAATTTAACTCGATTTCGCCATTTTATGGTTATTGTATTTTACCGTAAAGTGCCTCCCTTCGCCTCCTCCTCCAGACCGTCGTGGGGCTCCGCCGAGCACCGTCCAGCCGTCCATGACCCCAGCTTAATTCCGTCGTTCGACAAGTTTCCGATCTGGTGACGAAATTCGATTATAGATTCCATTAGAAAATCCGACAAATTCTCACTTTAATGCCTCTGAATCGCATTAAGGATTTATTCAATTTTCTCAATAAAATTTATTAAATCTCCTTTTCAGGTTGGAAGAAAATATAGAAAAAATTTTTTTCAAAAATTGTTTCAAAAATTGTTAAAATTTCATGTGGTTTACCTTAAAAAAATTCATTTTATTTTATATTTATCTATAAAAATAATGTTCTTAGGTAGAGCTTCCGATTTTTTAAATGTCTTTTACATTATTCGAAGGTGTAAT
>JXOV01030444.1:0-16247 GCA_001014945.1 Clogmia albipunctata
ATGTAGCTGTTACAACAACAACAACAACAACTGGCTGTCCAATTATCTATCGGGCAGACAATCGTTTGACGACTTTGGAAATCGCAAGGTGAAACAGGGGGTGTGTTATCGCCTTTACTCTTCAATTTCTACATTTCGAAATCATCTTTAACGCTCTTTACGTCCTGTACGAAGGAAGTAAAAATACACTGAACATCCACATAAACGGACTACTACTACCCACTGTCAAACACCCCAAAATCCTTGGCGTAATGTTTGACAATATGTTTACTTTCAGCCCTCACGCCAAGAACATCCATAACCGCGTCCAGAACAGAACCAACGTTCTGAAATCCCTGGCTGGTAGTACCTGGGGTAAAGACAAAGAGACGTTGCAGACAACATACAAAGCAGTGGGCAGGCCACTTCTAAATTATGNTAACATTTGACAGCATGTTTACTTTCGGCCCTCACGCCAAAAACATACATAGCCGCGTCCAGAACAGAACCAACGTACTGAAATCCCTGGCTGGTAGTACCTGGGGTAAAGACAAAGAGACGTTGCAGACAACATACAAAGCAAAGGGCAGACCACTTCTTAATTATGCTGCCCCGATATGGTCCCCTCACTCTACACACTGGGAAAAATTTCAGACTGCACAGAATGCGGCCCTTCGTGCCATCACAGGCTGCCATCTCAAATCTCAGTCTCAAATCGTGATCATCTGCACGTTGACACAGAAATACTCCCGATGAGGGAGCACAATTAGATGCTGACCAAGCAATTTCTTGCCGTTCACTTCCGCCCTCAGCATCCAAATTACTCACTAACCACAAAGGAGGATGCTTCCCGTCTCATCCGTAAAACCACCACTAGTCTGAAGAGTGAAGTTGATAAACATATTTCCCAAGGCAACTTAAAATGGAACATTCTCGGAAGTTATCAAAAGCGATGGGGATGGTGTCGAATGCTAAACCATTACATGTCGCGTCTGGACGAGTCAAACCCTGATACCTTTCTGGGTTGTGGCAGTAGTCCTCTTGACACTCCTCACCTATTTAACTGCTCAGCGAAGCCTATCCTACTAACTCCCAAGGAGCTATGGACCAGACCGGTTGATGTGATCCGTTTCCTGGGATTGGAGATAGGGACGGAATTCACGTAAATGTTACAACAACACAATAACAGTCAAATAATAATTATTTATACAACAAGGTCGATAAGATAGGGCATTAATTAACACAAGGGTTGGTTTAAGCCACGAGCGTAGCGAGTGCCTTAAAGAAGGCCCGAGTGTTTAATAATGCTTATCGACCTTGTTTTATACAAAATTTAATGCATTTTTAAAATCAATTTACACAAAAATAAAAAAAAATAATTGTTTAATTAAAAAGTTGGTTAAGCGGCTCTGAATTAAAAATTTGAAATATTTTGCATCCATCTCTTACTCATAGCCGAATATTTTGCATCTCTCTAGCCGCGAGGCGTAGTTCAAAACTTTCCAATAGGTGGTTTCGAATAATATTGAAAATGATATTCAAAATAAAATCGTTAATACTAGCCAATTACAGGTTAGCCCCGCCTTTTAAAACTGACGACCATATAAATTTGGTTGATTTCTTTCACGGAGGTCACACATTAATAATAAAGAAAAAGCACGTGGGCTTTAAAGAATTCTTTAAAGCACTTTTGCTATAATATCGATTTTGACAGAACAAATTTGAGTGTCATAATATCAATTTTAAGCTACAAAAATGCATAAAATTAATTTAAATACAAATATGGAAACTGTTCCAAACCTAACTTTTCAAACTGTTCACATTTTACTGTAAACTTTCTCTAATAATTACGTTCTAATATTATATTAATTAAAATCAAAACTTCCATTAATTGAAAATAAGAGTTCAAATAATAATAATTTTAAATAATAAAATTTTAATTAACAAAAACTGTGATTTAGATCTAAATAGCTTGAAAGTGAAATAATATTGTTCTATATTTGGGCTATTTAAATTAAGGAGGCCATGATTTAATAATCAAATTCTATTAAATGTCCAAAATTAAATATTTTTTAAAATGTATTCGCCTGACAGCTTTTTTTTTTAACTGTAAGTGTTTAGTATTGGATTGTCTTATTCTTTACTTCATATTTCGCCAAAAAATAGCTAATAAATATGCAAATTGTATAAAGTTTTATAAAAAAAACTAGTTGGAAAAAATAATAATTAAACACTCGTATCTATTAGAAAACTCATTTCATTTGTTTTCCAGAACTCTACTCAAGTTTAAAAGTTCACATTAATAAAACAAATCCACGCATACCGGATATCTTGTGAAATTCATGACAATAATTTGCAATTATACGACAAGCCGAGAGTTTTGTTTGTCGACTCAATAAAAGTCAGTAATAAAACTATTCATCTGAATCGAAAATCGTAGCCCTATTTTCTGGAATCGAATGCTAAATCGGAAAACATCTGTCAAACGGATCACTCATCTGAAGCTGAAAATATGCAAATGAATCTAATTTTTTTTCATACCAGTTGAATATATAAAACGGCTCGCCTCGTTTTACAGTTATTTGTATTCGTATAAAACCCTAACCGAATTTTGAAACTAAAAAAAGGAGTAGAGGAAGTTGAAATAATTTTTCCCTGCCATAATGTGACCTTATTTGATTTGCAAAAGATTCCCTTGAATCAAATTTACATTACAATATCAAAGGTTCATTCAGCTGCAAATCCCTGAAATATTACAGATAACAATTTAAATAATTTGTTGATTCAAGTTTTCATTTTCAAAAACCCCCAAAAAATTTGTCAAAATAGTTAAAGAAAATTAATTAGCTAAAATAACTTTACAACAATAAGAATAAGAAATATTCTATATAAGATCACTTTGTATATATGTTCTATATGTATTTTCAAATACATTTGTTGGAGAAAGTAGTAATTAAAATTTTTATTTTTTCAATAAAAAAATTCATTGGCAAATCTCAATCAATAATGGTGAGAAGATTCCAAATTTGAAATTAGATTATTACTAAAATGTTAATAATAATAAATGAAATAACCTGCCAATAATTTCTCCCAATCCAAATCATACAATCATAAATCATAATGTAATGTTTTCAAACAATTTCGACCTACATAATAAATTTGCGGAGATCGCGAGAGCGGCGAAATTAAAAATGCCATAAAACGGTATAATTTTAATGATGTTAATGACGCCTCGCGATTTTTCTCGTCGTCTGTGAGTGTTTTTTGTCTCCTTTTTGAGGAAGTTCTCGTTCAAGTTCGCGAGAAGGTTAAGGGAACACCACCCCGCCCTCGACATCTCAGTCCATCGTCGTCGTCATCATCAGCGGCAGCCACCGAACAGCTGATGGTTTAATTTGTGGATTTTTTCGTGCTCCGCGCTCTCAACGTTATTATTTTTAATTTATTCATTGAGAAAATGGTAAAAAACGCGCGCGAATAGAAGGAACCGAAAGTAGAACAAGGAAAGTTTTCTGTCTACGATTTTCCAACCCCCGCCCAGCCAAGTCTACAGTGAAGTGTTTTTTGCCGCACTGTCTGGTATTTTTACGCTGGCGTCTCCTTGTGTTTACTTTTTCGAATATTAATTAAATACAATGCTAATGGGGTAGTAAATTGTTGCCATTCTCTTTATTTACTTCTTGGTTAGGCATTTTCCGCGACTGGGAAATAGAACAGCGGAATGAAAACAAAACCAGGTAATAAAGACATTTTTTTATTCTATATGTAAATGCAGTTTGGATTTATTCGCTAAATAATTAATTTTAAACTAAACATAATTATATTAATCGAAACACTAAAACCAGAATCAATTCAATTCGCCTGAAAAGTGCCAATCAAATGGGATTACTTTTAGATGCAAAAATTGTTTAGGACAAAATATGTGACTCATTGATCGGACCATAAGATAATATTGAATGATTTGATTGAAGAGGCTCTTTGGTGGCGACCGATTTTATAACCCCTTAAACTATACGCTTTTAAATTAACTCGAGGGTTTGCGTCATTGTCAAAATTGAATTATAGGACGATCTAAATGTGATTGGACAAGAAAAACGAGTTTCACTATTAAATATAGTCAAGCAATTTTCGATCGTGTCTCCTTTCCTCACAATCCCGTCGGACATTAAATTTCATTTCGGAAATGATTAGAAATATTTGACCACTTTATATGAATACAAATCACATTTTAAGCCCTTTCTAAACTACGCCATCAACGACACACCCAACCCATTCCCATTTTCCAGTAAACATGATTCGCCTCTGGTCAGCCACGGACCTTTTAATTTCAATTTGCATATAGATTTAAATTTTACATACAAGCACGATCGGCTTTAATTTGAAATTAAGGAGCTGGAAATATATGAAGGGCGCGAGCCAATCCCCTGTTCAATACTATAAAACTACCTGTGTGGTGACCTCTCTGACCTTTGTCCAGTAAGGGTCGACTATGGGGTTTCCTACCACCATTCATTCTGCCCTAGTCAACAGAGTCCCTTTTCGAATAATCAATTATTATTATTTACATCCCCGGATGTCCACGGCTAGGTTTAATTTAATGAAAAATCGTCTTGAGGTTAAAAAAGGACGATGGACAGTCTCAAAGATTAAAGGTCACACGATTTTCTACTTAAACATAAAGCCAACTGCTTAATCTTTGATCTAAATACGAGTAAATAAACTTCGTAACAGAAAATTAAACGTGTCATTATTATCAGTATTTCAACATGTTCTTTTACTCGTACATTAATAAATATTTCTTTTGATAGATCTAAAAATTATCCTTTAAAATAATATGTTACACAAAGAACAATAATGAAATTTTTCAAAAACCTACATAAGAAGTAAACTTCCTAGCAAAAATTCATTTAAATTCGCAAATTTTTATAAAATATTATATTTATTTTGAAAAATATTAATTTAAAATTTTTCTATAATAATATAAAGATAGAAACATTGATTAGTAGTATTTTCAGAATAACTATTTTTATATTAAAACAGTGAAAATAATAAGTTGACCGAAATTGTTGAGAATATAGTATAACTAACATAAACCAGTATAAGTAACGTAATCGAAAATGCTTTGATGGCGGCATAAACGGACAAATATACATTATAGGCCATTAAAGAGGATATGTTAAATAAACCCCCTCTGTTATAATTTAAATTTCCCACTGGAATTTGATCCATATAGTGTGTATGTTTTATTATTCCGTTTTATATTCGATATATAAATCGACTTTTATTCCACGCTATTACATTTCGTATATCACTTACATGAAGCAACGGCGACGGTTTGCATAAAAGTAATGGCGTTGCGTTAGCCAAAAAATATCTCATTCCCCTTTGTTCATCACAAGGAAGATAAATGTTAACTATATAGCGCGCCTTACTTCAGAAGGGGTCAAGTACGGGGGTTGGATTTAAAAATTTGCAAATCAAATTATAGCACAATTTCAGTTTGGTTTATATTGCCCAAATCATCTTTACCCAGACTCTCTGGTGCTCCTGTCATTAACAGAGGAGAGATGAGGTTGATGCGTAATGGGAATACATCAGTAAACACACATGCACAAACGCTGAAGTGGTTGCCTGAATCCGGGGGAGATGTGATGGGCTCCTGGAGAGATGATTTCAAATGATAAAAATCCACTTTATTGTCACATAAAAGCGAGGAGGACATAAACTGAAAAATAATGTGTACAAGTGTGTTTGTGGCTCTATTTCCCGATATCAGAAAGTGCTCAGGGACGGCAACGGCGGTAGCAGGGAAAGGAAAGGTCATATCACCACGTAACCATTTTGTTTAGATAACACATGACATATAGATATAAGTAAATGGCTATAATAAATACATAAGTGTTCGTCCCCGCAAATTTCGATGGGTAGAAGAGATGAAGAGCGAGCTGGCTAACAGTCATTGTGGAACGATGGCGAGGTGAATTTTCCCTTTATACATTTGTATATACACATTCATATGTACATTTATATATAGATATATGTATATGGCATATTTGCCAAAGTTGGTTTGATAAAAGAACCGTTCGTTCCATTATCCTTCTACTATGTCGAAAATTCACATAATGTATTGTGTGTGTCCATATATTCTCGATGCGAGGGTTGTCGGCTTATGAGCTGTGAGGCAGGCGCACTGATCTCTCCCATATACAATATCTGTGTGTACCTATTTTATTGTATAGCGAGAAACAATTTTATTTTCCAGTTTTGTAACCCCCACGTAATAAGTGCAAAACAAGGAATCGATTTGAATATCTATGAGGAGAAAAAATTCAATTCACAAGCATACCTTTACAGAAAAAAAGTAAACTTACAAACTGGGATAATGGTATACGACTTTATATAATATTTTTCTTCAGCAAAATTTAAAAAAAAAAGCAATAATTATAATAAGACAAAATTCACATTATCATTCGATTTGATATTAGATAATTCAGAATAAAATTTAAAAAATCATTATTGTAGAAAAAGATAGATTTGAAACCAATAACGTTTTTAAAGACGAAAAATTTAGTTTTTTAAAAAATTTAAATGGTCAGCTTTAAACACTGGTATTACTAAAATAATATATACAATTATAATTAATAAAACATAATAAGAGATTAATATTTTGTCAAATAAATACTGATTGTAGAATAAATCCTATTGTAAATTTTGTTTAAAATTAATAAACCCATATAAATTCACTTATGAGATTTGAAGACCTAGATCAAATTACAATGAAAATAAAGGAACTACATATTTCTTGTAATTTAATTTTAAAAAAAATTCAAAAGTCATATAAAATTGGACAGATTTTATAGAATTACTTCTACCAATAATTGTAAAATTGAATTTAGAAATGAGAAAAAAGAAAATACAGATTAAAGATGAATTTCCACTTCTAAAAGTGAAAGAACAAAGGGTTGCGGCGGCGATACAACGCTAAACCAAGCACGAAATATATTCCTTTCACTCGCCATATTTGGTCCGTGTGCAACACACATGCTTATATGTGTATGTGTAATAAAATCACCACTATAGGGTGAGGGTGGAAACAAGATGGCCGACGGTCTGTCACGTGATTGGATACATGAATAATGCAAAGTGCTTTAGTCCCCATCACATATAACGTTCGATGGCCACACACACGCACACACAGTCGCATGGAAGTGGAGCGCGCTTTCTCCTCGGCATCATCACCCTCTTCACCATCCAACCAACCACCCCTTATACGAGCCAGGCAGGCATCAGCAGCCAGCTCTCCCCGAACACGTTTTCATATGACCACACATATACTATATAAATTGGGGAGCCAAGAGCGAGGATATGTACAGCTCCATGGGATGGATATATTTTAAATAGGGGTTGGTCGGTTGCTGGCTGCTGCTCTTTAACAATAAGAATACGAAATAAAAGACGCTGGTGCTGATGCTTGATGGTGATAGAAAGGCAAGCAAGGGAGGAAGAAGAACCATCGTGAAAGATATGTGTAAATGAATAAATGGAATTACGACGTATGTGACACCTCCGAAATTGGAGCTTTCGTCAATATTGGGGGGCAGGAGACGAAGCTACTCCCTCTGAGAAATCTAGGCAAAGTGAGCGTGGGTTTGATATCCTCATGCCTGCTGCCTTTCATCCCCTCCTCGAGACAAACAAAACAACGGAAGAGGAAGAAAAAGCGAAAAACAAACATGTAAGACTTTGAAATGCGAAATACCCAGGGCCCATATTAATTCAGGAGCTCCGAGAATCAATCACATATAGCGTCTTTGTCAGGTTTCGAGGGAGGCGTTACATAACTCCTTATGCAGAGCGTCGTGGGTATAAATTAGATTTGGTTTCTTCTCCACGAATAGTTTCCACACACACCACTCACATCCATGTACACACTTGGGAGTGCTTAATTAAATTTCTAGTGGCTCCTCGTTCGACCTGATGATGCAGGTGATGTGGGGTATTCCTGCAAGGGGTTCCGCCAATATCGCGTTCTAATCAAAGCCTCCTGCAAACATTTTCGTATATGTTCATAATCCACCATGGTGTGTTATAATTTATATTCTGTAAATTCAGTTCCTTGATCGGAAATCGACTTATTGGAAAACAGAGCCCCATATGTCATCACATATGCACACCTACGGTATCCATGATTGGGAATTTGAGTTTTGGCTTTTCAACTGTTTTAATCAAAATTAGAAATAAATAAATAAAATTCATATGATCAAGTTCATAGCGAACCAGTAGCTTGTAAATTGTTAGGAGAATGGGACAAGGTGTTTCTATACCTTTGATCTCATATCTCACTGTACTTTATTTTATACATATGAGTGCGATATATCATACTATATCCTTTAAGATTAAAATTTATAAATAAATTCAATTTCAATATCATAAACCTGACAATTTTTTGAGTTAGTATATTTACTAAATATGCAATAAAAATTAAAGTTTATAGTCAATTGAAAAATATGTGTGAAAGAAATACAGGAATCATAGAATATTTTGATCTAATTTATTTCTTGGAAATATTATAATTTAAAAGTGAATCCTTTAGACAATTTAGGTTTTATAAAATTATTTTAATTCTTTAGTACAAGGAAGTCTTTTTTGCATTCTTTTGATCAATTATATATATTAAGATAAAATGTTTTAAAAACTGAAAACTAAAGTCACAATTTAGGTAAGGACTAAGGATTAAAGATGGTTGGAAATTTACAATGTTAATTAATGAAATTCTTGTTGTACGCAGTTGGTGATTTGGGTCTTCATCAAAGCTCTAACAAAAACATACGCAATCCGAATGGGGTTTAATTAGAAAAGTTCCATACTCCATCAACTGGATGAGATTCTCGAGATAAATGATTTGGAAGAAGGCGAATTCTTGGAAGGAATTTCCTACAGCATCATCGTTTTCTACTTATATCTAGTATTCTACACTCATTTTAGTTTATTGGTTAGGGGGAGGATGGTAAATTTGAAATATCCAGCATTAAGTTTTTGGTGAGACATTCAAATAATTTGCCCATTCCCCTATTTTCTCTAAATGTTGATTCTAGTAGTATAAAGGGTTACTTCTCTATATGTACATAATAGTTGGTTGCCGGCAACATAATGATAAGGCGTCAACAACAGAGAGCACTGTTCACCAGAAGACATGCATATAGAATATGTGTTGGCATTTATATGGTTTTCAAACTTATAACATGGAGAATGTATGCTTATGTCTGCTTAAATTTGATATAATAAAATTAATTTCAGGGAATTTGCCGTTTTTTAATTCCCTTTTGAAATTGTTATGTGTACTTGTGTGTGTCAATGAGGAGAATGAGTTGGAATGGAAAAATAAATTTTCGATTTCTGCAAAGAACGCCCAGCAGCCCAAACAACAACAACAACAATTGCGACGATTCGAAGAACAAAAGTGGTTGAAAATCTCTTATATGGAAATAAATGTACGTAGAGACGATGAGATGTGGATGCTGAACAAGTAATTTGAAAAGCCCGAAGGGTGGGTGGTTGCTGGCTGGCTGACTGGTTGCTTGATGAATTCACTAGGCGCTCCACATTCTCACAAGCTGAGTTCCCAAACACAGGGTGACACAACAAAGACGAACATATATGCCAAAGGAATTTACATATCTTCTTTAATTTCATATTATTATACGGTACAACCTGTTAAAGAATTGGAACTATAAATTATTTTAATTTTATTATTTTCAAAAATATAATAATCTTTAAAGTTGTGACTAGGGGTTAACCCGAAATGTAGCGTTATGAATTTTGGATTGGTTTTTAAAATGGATTATGATAAGAGTTTTTTAAATGGTAATGTAAGAGTTTAAATTAATATATTTATTTAAATAGAGAAAAATGGAAACATGTAAATTTTATTAGAGTTTCTTAGATAATTGATGAAATAAATTTTTATGTTAGTACGATTAAATAAAATAATAACAAATACACTTCTTTTTGCAGATATTTTCTATTATTTAAGTAAGAATACGTTCACAAAATTGGATTTTTTATATCAACAGATAATTCTTTTAATTAATTAAAACAAAAAACGAAAACTTGTGAAAATATTTTTTATATAGTACAATAATAGATTTTATTAGCAATTTATCAAGTTAGTAAAAATATATGATTTGTTAAATTATTAAATTTTCAGGTATTAAACCGAAATTTAATTGCATAAAAAATATAATTGAAGTAAACACAAAACGAACTAATTTTTGGTAACATTATTAAATAAAAATAGGATTTATCGTATTATTATATTATTAAAATATTTGGTTTATGCGATATATTGATATATACAATAGTATATGTTGTGTAAACACCTATTCGATAAAAAAATTGTATGCTATCTAAAAACTATTAAGTATTAATATAAATTGTTTTTATTTATAAATAAATAAATTAAGGATTCTAAGAAATTAAAACAAAAGAAAAAGACGCTCATTTAAAAACCTCAGTAAAGTCCTGGATCTGCACTAAAGCAAAAAATTATCATTAATAGTTGTTAGAAGCAACTTACTTTCTAAAACACATGTTAACTTGATATTGTAAATTAAAAATTAAAAAAAAAATGTGTTCGTTTGGAGGGAAATAAAATTGTAAGTTATTATTGGTTATTATTATAATTATGTTTTTCTCTCTAGGTACTCGTATATTTTTAGTAATTATAAATCGCAGGTTCCTCTTGATTTCGAGACAATCCTTATAATTGTAAAAAAATTATTTACGAGTATTTGGAAAAAATTTAATGCATTATACAATTCCTTCAACAAGGAAGCAAATTTGAAAACCGCATAGAATGATGGTTATTGTACTTTTAATAGATTTACAAGCAAAGATTTATGATGTAGTGGAAGCATCCTGTGAGTCCATATATGATCGTGAATGCGGGATATTTCTGATTCTGACGACGACGATGCTGATGGAGCTCTATGAAATTGGAGGGGAGTGGAAATATTATATAAGATTGGTCGGTTGAGTTGTGGCATCGTGAATGGGGGTGAGGCAGGGAGCGACGATGGCTATGGCAGTGTACGAGGAGAACGCTAATTAAACCCTTTTCCATTAAAACTGACACAATACCCACTCGTTCCAACCCTTCGCATATTTCGACGTATATTACCCGGGCATGGAGCAGAAGAACAGCATAGGCAGCCTAATGTATTCAAACACATGTGAGATTGTTGGTGCGAATAAGAAGAAAGTGCCACCGGCTGGTTATTTCAAATGACGAGCAATAATAACAAGGCTGCCTTTAATTTTCATTCCCCCCAGCCCAGTGCTGGATAACTGTTTCAGAAAATACAATCTTCATGGTTTTGAAATTGACGAAATTCGTGCGCTCGTCCTTCTCTTCACCCATAAGAGCTGCCATTTTGAAATAAATGTGTGTGTGTTTCTTGCAGCACATATGATGGGGTGAGGGTGGCGGTTTGGCGTGGGTCGTCTTTTGCTTGGTTGAGCACACATTGTTTTAATTTTCTATTTATGATAATGGCCCCGCTCTGTCTTTCATCAATCCCATTACTATGGTTACCTTTTATCCTGGAATCCCTTTATAAAATGTATGATGGCGAGGAGCGTGACTATCCTTTAGAAAAGTTGTTGACAAGGAGAGAAAGACTAAAAAGACACAGAATTGACCACATTTCAATATCTTGCTTCTCCGACACGAGGCAAATAAAATCTTTCATATACCTACATGATCAAAATTTGACGAAGTAGTAAAACTTCACTCAAGGTGATGGTACTTGTGAATCCTTAGAACGGTAGACTGGGAATTGGTTCTCTCCTGACAATAATGAACAAAGAAAGGGGGTGAATGGGAAAAGTTTTCTATTCCAAAAATGGAAATTAATTTCAGAGCACACATCTCCTCTTTTTCGTCTGTTCTCGTCTTCATTATAGTCATCGTGTCTTACCTCCTTGCCAAAAATTTAAATGAGAATTTCTCCTCATATGAACGGAAATTCATTATAACTTTCCTTTATATATATGTATATACACACACCCACTATATCGTCATGTATGAACAGTGCCTTGTCGAATTTCCAATCAGGACAATAATTCACAATTGACATGCTGCTAATATAAACTTTGAATTTACTTTTAACTACTCACTCTACTCAATTTAAGTAAAAAATAAGATTAATCCTGTAAAGGAGGGCTACCTGTATTTAGTCGAATAGTTCATCTCCTCACTTTATACAGAAAACTAATGGAATGGCTCATAGAATATTTGACGCAAATTCAAGAAACTACAAAATGTCATACAATACATAAGACAATTCGCATATCCACCAAATATTTTGTAACACACAAATAAAATGTGTACTAAATATATGTAAATGATGTTTTGAATTATGTTGACAGCACAAAGTTTTAGCAAATCAGTTTTGTGCTCATTACGTCAAAAGCATCAACACAGATACACAAGTTTGGTATTCTCTTATTATACTTTTGTACAGAATCAACGTCAACTAATTGTAAAGGGTAATTTTAATTTGGCAGCATTGAAATTCACATTTATTTTTGTAGTTTGTTTCTTTTAAATCATTCAATTAAGACTTTTCGGGACATAATTCATATTTGAATTATTTATTTCTCTTTGGATTTTATTTAAGGACTCACATATTAGTTAGAAAATTAATTAATCGTTTTTTAAATAATAAAATATTTCTTATACATTAGGAAACATTTTATAAATATATTCCATCTACAATGTTATTTACAATATAATCGTTTTTCTCATGTTGTGTTACTTAAGTTGATTTTACGGAACGGTTTATCAAAATCTGATTTCACGGTTAGACATTTATGAGTCAATCTGTTGATCAACTCTTTGATCATTGATCAATTTTAATTACATCTCCTGTTTGAGAACAGCAATTAATATTCGATTTATCATAGTCTAGATTCTAATGTTTGTGTGAGTCTCTTCTGTCAATTTGATTTCTCATAAATCGAACGCTGTCCATAGATGCGTTTTCCGTTACGATCGTCTGTTTGCAGAGGAAATAAATTAAATTTGATATTTGCATGGAGAGAAGGAACCCATTTGAATGTAGCTCATTTATTATCGGAACACAGAATACAATAGAGAGCACAATAAAAGGGGTTGTTGCATCGGTGGCAGCATCCTAGACCATATTGCAACATCCATTCATCTAATTTATTATAATTCAGATACCATATTCGATTCATGATTCATTGATTTACATACAAACCGAATTCGATGGTTTTCCATGGCAAACACATGTAGCTTGTTAATGCACAAAACAGTTTGCAGATGAGCCTAACGATGTCAAACTGTAGAGGTTGCCGAATTTTAAAAAGGGTTCCGAAATTACAGTCAAATTCGGCTTCAGAGACCGAAATTATTGTTGTTGCGAAATGTCAAGGAACCCCTTTAGAAATTTCTTCTTTTTTATTTTACTATTCAAATTAGAGGAAAGTGTTTGTGAAGTTTTATAGCCAGATTATATAAATTTTATTATAATTATGATTTTATCAGAATTTTACGAAAAACTTGATACAATAAAACACTTAAACACAGTCGATTTCAAAGTCATTATAAACTACAACCCCTTCCCATCAGCTACTGTGTGTGTCTAATGCTCTCTGATTAAGAGGTGTCTATCTCATTATGATCATCGGAATCGGTTGCTAACAATAGGACTTAACTTCCATCACTATTCTCTTGCTCTATTTCTCTTCAGTTAGTGCAACAATGAAATTATCTGCAATTTTTATTGGGAAAAAAGGGTTGCCAATAGGGATCCTGTTTCGAAAACACAGGTAGATTTTTGCCAATTAGTTTCATTATTCGCTGGCAAAATATTTGGTCTCATCATCCCCGATAAAGCCAGTTACTATTGGGGTGGTATGTTTTGCTAATAAAAGCCATGTGAATAAGAGTTTTGCAATTTTGCTGGTGCTGCATTTTTGGCCACAGTTCTCATAGTATGCAAACAAACAAATATTATTTTATACACACAAGAGATTATGAGGATTATTAATGATTAATTTACCTTTGATAACCAATATCTAAGCCACTACCAAATGCAATGGCAAAAGTCCAAGGACATTAGACTACTCCAAATTAACGATTTAACTTGATTTAAAGTGGATTTTTCAGATTCTTATAAATATTAATTTTCCTTCCTTTATAAAATATACATTATAGGTTTGAACTGTTTTTAAAATTCGGAGTTCAGTGACATTTTTTAATGGTCGAATGGAAAATGAAAAATTAATCTTAATTTAAATTCATAAATAAACATAATATACGTTAGTCAAAATTTAATAAAAAGAAGAAATTATTAAATCATTTCTTTCTCTTATACCTTGACAGTAAGTTTCTTTTATCTGTTACAATTTATTTAACAATTAAATTTGATTATACAATATTTCACGCAACCTTCTCTTAAAATTCAAATATCAATATAAATTCCATTCACATATAGTATTTCCTCAATATGATGAATTAGTTGACAATAATTAAAACGAACGCATGAATGAATTCCTTTGAAGGCATTCAAAGGAAGTAATTTTGCGAATCCCGTCGAGCAAATAATTCTGTAGTTTAGCTCGTAAATAGCCACAAAAAGGTAATTCATCATACTATTCATATCAATGCCTATAAATCGTGTGATTAATTCAAACAAATAAAGTCATTGTTTTAAAGAATTTACATGCTGCGAATAAAATGCATTTTCTGGTTGTTTTTAATTAATTCCAATCGATTGTTTTAAATTCAAATGATGTCCTGTTGCGATTTCTTTTTATAGCTCACGGGTTGAGAATCATTGAATTTTTATTTAGTTGTGACTCGGACTCAGAATTTGTAATTTGAAATTTAACAAAATGGCTGACAATGCTAAAATAAAACAAAATTGGTTTTTGCTCATATATCAAACGATATTACTAATAATATTATTATTACACTCTCTGGAGCACATCTCTTGTCATGGACACATAGAGAGAAACAGGGGGTTAAATAATCCGCCCCATGTGTGTGCGACAAACATTTGAATAAATGGGGGTAAGGATATTTGAATTCTAATAATAATAATTTTGGAATTATAATTCGGAAGTGGTGGTAAGAAGAAATTGTATCAAACAGTCATCAGAATTTAATTTGATTTCGGTTTTTGATTGAAAGTTGAATAGAAATTATATCTATTTTTATTGATTTAGTTAGCAAAGAGTATGTCATGTATTGTAAAGAGGAAAGTATGTCAAACAGGAAAAGTAAAACGCCGTTCGTTTTACTTTTCCTGTTTGACCGTTTGGAATAGATTACCGCCTACTATTAACAAAAATTCGCTAGTTCTTTTTATGAAATCTTTATACAACTACCTAATTGATGTAGATTCGGTAGAGGATCTCCTTGTCAGAAATTTGCAATGATGTTGATGTGCTACCTCAATTTATAGAATGATGAATATCAGTAACATTTGTAGTTTTATTTCTAATTTTATATCTCTAATTATAAGAACCTATATCAACTAAACATTAACTGATGTAACACATCATATTGTCGTTTCTATTGAAGCAAATAAATAAATAAAATAAATAAATACTAAAAGCTATAAGAGTAACTATAAACTATAAAATACGTTTAAAATGCAGAAAATATTTAAAAATTGTACAATTGAAACACTTTTGGGCCATTTTAAAAACAATTCGCTACCGAAATTATATAATTCAACATCATTAAATTCTTTTTCTTGTGAAGTATACGTATGAGTGATGGCATTATTAAAGAATCATCAACATGAATTCGTGAGATTATCGAGGACGTTGTACTGTTCGAATTTATTTTGAAAATCACATGAAAAAGAATGATCCTCCAATCCTAAATACAGTTGATTAAACTTGTAATTTTAGTTAAAGCAACGTAAATTAATTTTCCTTAAAAACAGTCATTTTTTAAAAATATCATTGAAATTGTATCAGAGAAAACGAAGGAGTGCGCAAAGTATACGAATAATAAGAAATCATTTCACGCAAGAACGACCATACATGATTTTTTGCAATTAAATCAACAACAAACAGCAAAATAGCAAATTAAAATTTCATATGAACTGGCATTTATAACCAAAGCCAACTATTTTGCTAAAATAATTAACAATAATAGGAAATTTTAAATTCTTAGTAGGCTCATNGAAATCATTTCACGCAAGAACGACCATACATGATTTTTTGCA
>JXOV01030450.1:0-13533 GCA_001014945.1 Clogmia albipunctata
AATAAGCGGCGTCCACTGTATTATATTTCAAAATTTGAGTATCCAAAGCATATAGCAGATAATAGTATAAGAAATATCAGCTATGATGATATCAGAATCTATAAAGTCTAATTCATTTGAAGTCTTTTTTTTTAATATTTAGTGATTTGCAAATTAAATTATCATGTTTAGTATTTTTATTGCAAACATAGTTTGTTTTTCTCTCTATCAAATATAGTTGAAAATAGCTGAAATCACGTTTTTCAACAAATTGTGCTGATTTTTTAACAAATATACTATGTCAGTTGATTAGTGTAGTAAATTCATGATTATTGTCTTCTCAAATACTATTGAACTTCATGAGAATGTAACAATTCTTTGAAAATTTATTTAAACAGATTGTGAAAGTCAGCAAAAAGCAATGATTTGAAAATTTGGTGTTATTTATTTTAATTAGTTATCATTTGTTGTTAATAATCTAAAATAATATATGAAGATGGAACGGCAAATTATATTTTGACACAGCACAAATACTATCACACAAAACAATAGTTTTAAATAAAAATTGTTGTTAAGAGACAAATTTAAAGAAGGTTCACTAGAAAATCTGATAACTGCTGATCGAGGACACATTTTATAAATCGTATTTTTAGGATTATATTTCAATTTGAAAATCAAATGACCTTTTAAGACGACATTTTGTTGTAAACAAATGTGTACAAATTGTCAGTTCTGTGAATGAAGCAAGTTGGTTACTAAGATTGATTTTGAAGTGGACTATGGAGTTTGTATTAAATTTTCAGTTACAAACACATTTAAAAATAATGGACGAAAAGAAGAAAAAATTAAATGAGGGTTTAATTTGTATGAAATTTGGACTTGTTTCATCTTTATTGTTTAGCACAATAGTTTTATTTGAAAAGGTGATTATGATTGAAGTAAGACTTTTGTCCTGATTTTTTTGTTAGTATAACAATCTGAAATCACGAAATAATAAAACACGAAAATTTATGTTTGTCAATAGAATTTAGATAACCTTATTACATTCATTCATTCAAATTCATGAATTTAACAATCTTAATTGTCGTTATTAATGTTAATTTACATTTTTTATTACCAAGAAATATAAAACGTTGAATGTTTTAAGATCTTTGTACATTTTATTATCGACGAAACACGTGGTTTTAATATCCATGACGTTTGTTTGCCTTGCACTGTTGACTCATAACCAGATAATGTGCTAAGTACTTCAAATTGTGATATTTTATTTGTAAATGTAGGAAATCTTTCGTAAATTATATCAAATCATCCTTATTATTGGACAAATCACTGCCTCAAAAGATTGATATTGTTGAACTGCATTAGACCCTAAGATTGATTGACTTTCGCGTTATTCTCCTCCCTCCCTTTCTTTCTCTCTCTCTATTTCTATATATCTGTCTTTCTATGCTATGCATTGAACAAACAAAAAATGTCTCTCTGAATGCAATCCTCTTTCTGTTTGTGTCTAAAACAATGACCCAATGACTTTTGAAAACGACGACGACGACATGGATTCGAATTGGGATTGGATCTCTGGTTGAATGTTGTGTGTGTGAAAAGCAGTTCGGGAGGAGGAGGCGGAGGATCTGTGGCGACGGGCGGCGGAGGAGGAGCAGGCGGTGGGGTGCAGCAGAATGTGGCTGTGACTGGGGGCAGCGCTGGATACTACACGAATCCGGCGGCTGCCATGTCCGCGTTCCAGCCCTCGGTCCAAGCGACGGGCTATGAGACGTCGCCCAACGACAACGTCTATGGGAACAGTGCTGGGTAAGCAGAACCAACAACCGCCAGCAACGGTCTCTCGATCTCACTCTCTGTTCTTCTCTCACAAGACAGCACAAAACACCACCCTCAGAAATTAGAAAACACACACACCCATTTGATTGTTATCGACTGTTTCGATTATTATGGATACTCTTTGCTTAAAAAACCTATTTTGTGAAGAAATTACGACTACTTAAACTATGTGCAAGAGAGGGTCAAAAGATGTAATTCCTTCTCTGTCACTCTAAAACCAAATTTTAAATTTGAATAAGTTTTGTATATTTTTTTGTTAATTTATTGAAAAATGCATAAAAATTTGTATGAAACACGGGCGATAAGCATTATCAAATACAAACCTTCTTTGGTAAATTTATTTAAACGTTCTTTATGAAATTCTTAGAGTTCTATCCATAATTTTCGAAGAAGTCTATAGTTTGCATTCCTTTTATTGCATTCTGAATACTAGTGGGCTTTGGATTATAGTTTTGTGAATAGATACAACAATAGATGGCACCACTATCTCTATTAAAAATCCACACTGGTGACCAACTTGGAGGAAATGGAGAAAAGAGAATTAATTCGAAAAGAAATGAAACCTGAAATCAAAGAAAAAAAAATTCGATATTGGCTGCAAGAAATCAATTGAAAGATCGCTCCTGACCTAGGTTGGTCACATCCTCCATACGCAACTGCTCTGTTCTTCCTCTCCTGGTGTCGTTTTCACTTTGTTTGTTTCGTTGTTTTACTATTTGTTTGACTGATTTTTCATTTCCCATTAACAATGCTTTTAAACACTGACTTTAAACTCAAAGGGGTGTAAATGGTAGTTTTAAGAAAGTTGTTTAATTTAGGAAAAAACGCGATTTGAGTAAAATGTGTTAAAAAATACATAAAGTCTTGTATGAAACGCGAACGAGAAGCATTATTAAACACACGGATTGGTAATGCAATTATTAAATTAAAGTATAGGGTTTCCTTAGGAAACAATTTTTTTAAATATTAAAGAATTTTAACGATTTTGTTATGCCGTAATGTATAACACACGGTCGATAGGGATTATTAAACACTCGGATCTTATTAAAACGATTTCCAATTAAACATCTTCTGAAATGAACCCTCCTCTGAGTTTGCCATGACTGCCTCGCTTTTTATATTACAATAACCACCATAACGCCCTTCATTTTGTGTATCTTCCACCATTATTACCATCACTACCACCACCAACCACCCTTTGCCCTGACACGCGCCCGCCTCTATGGTCCAGGTACGCGACTGGAACATCGACTGTTTCTGGAGGAGTGGGAGGCTCAAACACGGGATCGTCGTCGGTGACGGGCAGCTCTAGCGTGACAGCGGCGGCCGTGGCTGCGGCTTCTCAGTTTGGGGCCTTTACGAACAATTCCGCGTCGAAACTGGGCAAAGACTCGACGCCAATCAGCTCTTCCACCTACGACAGGTACGTACCATCACCACTAGCATTGCACTCATTCACCCACCATCACCATATTCCATCAGCATTGGCTTGATCCATGATCTCAGGCACTGATTTTGCATGCTTATCTCTCTCTCTCTCTTTTGCTGTTTCTGTTGGGTTGGATTTTAATTTATTTTATTCTAGTTTTAATTTTATCTTTTATTGACTGGAAAGTGGATGAAGATGATCTGATTTAATGGGGAATTGTATGTTGTCGTCCAATTGCAGTGTAAACTCGAATGTGGTGTCTAGCGGAGGAGCGGGAGGACCGCCTGGGTCGAGCAACAACTCGGGAGCGCCGAACGCAATATCCAACAACGCTGCGGTGACGGCGGCGGCGGCCAACAACAGCACCAACAGTATGAACTCACCGTCCTCCCTTGGGCTCGCCAACACTAAAGTCTCAAACGCCACAAGTGAGTGTTACTCTTTGGGTTTATAAGACATTTTTGGGATTTGGACATTTCGAAATTAGTTAATATTAAGTGGATATAATAGTTGATTATACAATAAGGTCGATAAGATAGGGCATTATTAAACACAAGGGTTGGCTTAAGCCACAAGCGTAGCGAGTGCCTTAAAGAAAGCCTGAGTGTTTAATAATGCTTATCGACTGTGTTTTATAAAAAAATTTTATGCATTTTTAAATAAATTAACACAAAAATTAAAAAAACATTCGTTGTCCTAAAACTCAAATTTAAATTTTTTGTCTCGCTCACATTGTTTTCATTTCTGTTTCTAGAGAAAATGTAGAAAGCAATATCTTACATCTCTTTCTTTCACATAGGAAATATCCGTTAATGGATTGCTTTAAATTTTAAAGGACCGTATACAGTTGATTTATTACTAATTTGTACTAATTTAAATTTAAACCATCCGGTAAAACAGTTAAAAACACACTCATACATCAGCAAATGCAGTTAAACCCTACATAGCAAAAATGACGTACATATAAATTTGATAGATTTCTTTCACGGAGATCACACATTGATAATAAAGAAAAAACACGTGTGCTTTAAAGAATTCTTTAAAGCACTTGTTCTATAATAACGACAGAACGAATTTGAGTGCAAATGCATAAATGATTAAATCTGGTTTTATTGACAAAGTTTAGAAGTAGATTTAGAGGATTTTCCATTGAACTTAACACTATTGACAATTAAATTATTTAAAGTTAACTTGATTTTTTTTAAATATATTTATGCATTTTTGTTGCATAAAACTGATATTATGGCACTAAAATTTGTTCTGTCAAACTCGTTATTATAGCAGAAGTGCTATNATAATAAATTCTTTAAAGCACTAGTATTTTTTCTTTATTATCAATGTGGGATCTCCGTGAAAGAAATTTATCAAATTTATATGGACGTCAGTTTTGTTGTATATGGTTTAACTGTAGTTTGACAGTTTTTACCGGATAATTTTCAAATAAATATGAATATGTAATAAACCACCTATCGTATAACTATTGATTACGCCTACTTACGGCTATGAGCAAGAGAGAGATGCAAAATATTTCAAATTTTACATTAATGGAATAACATTCAATTTATAATTTTCAAATTTTCTCTGAATAGACAAAACTGCACATATTCGAATTGTTAAGCAAACACGTCATTTAAAATTAATTGTGTAATGTAATTTTCTATAAAATGTGATTTTATTATCATTTACAGCGAAGAGCAGTGGCATGGTCTCGAATATTCCCATAGTAAGTCAATACATTCAGGCAGGTGTTCCGTTCTACCAGCCGCCCATGTATTCCTACGAGGAGATCCAGATGCTCCAACAGAGGCTGCCTCATATGGTGAACGTAAGTATCATTTTATTTCTTCATTAATTAAAGCATTTCAATGTTGAGTTCATAGAAGTCTGCTCAAGTGAAGAGTGCAATAAAATGAAATATTTCTGTTAATTAATCAATTCTTTAAATTCTTCGAATTTCATAAAATAATTGTCTTTGTGCGTTTTTGTTTCATAAAATTGATATTACGGTACTAATATTGCTTCTGTCAAATACGTTTTTATAGCAAATGTACTATAAAAAATTCCTTAACGCACTAGTGCCTTTTGTAATTATTTCGGCCTCACCTACTAATAGCTATTTGTGCGATTGAACTACTATTTAATCAAAACAGAAAGTGTATTTTTCCTACGCGCAAGTGAGAGACGACAGATTTATTTCATCTATCATCCCGTAATTGTCGAATAGTTATTTTTACAACTAGGTCGATAAATTAAGGAATTACTGATTCTTAGTGAGTTTTTCGCCAAACTTCAACCAAAATTGTACCGCAATCACCGTATTCCTCTGATTTAGCTCCATGCAATATCTGGCTATACTGGCTAACAAGTGTATGTTTAGCTACAAGAAACTGCTATCCAGCAGAAGTGTTTCAAGAAGGTCCAAAATTCAAATTTACAAAACAATTGTGCGACCGGTGCTCACATATGGGTGCGAGAGTTGGACACTTCGACAGGCTGATGAAAACAAGTTGCAGCGATGCGAGTGGAAAATCCTTAGATCGATTGGGGGCGGTGTGCGTGACTCCGAAGGAAATTACCGCAGGCGGTACAATTTCGAACTGGACACTCTTATAGAAGGACATACTGTGACTAGATTTGTCAAGGCACAGCGTTTAAGATGGCTCGGGCATGTGATGCGTATGGACGTTAGTAGAGGACCCAAACTACTTTTAAATGGAGTAGTACAAGNGACTCCGAAGGAAATTACCGCAGGCGGTACAATTTCGAACTGGACACTCTTATAAAAGGACATACTATGATTAGATTTGTTAAGGCACAGCGTTTAAGATGGCTCGGGCATGTGATGCGTATGGACGTTAGTAGAGGACCCAAACTACTTTTAAATGGAGTAGTACAAGAAAAACGAAAGAAAGGTCGCCCGCGACGACGTTGGATGGACTGCGTCCAGGATGACCTGAGAGAGTTGCAAGTCGATAACTGGCAGGCCAAGGCAGCGAATAGGCCTGAATGGAAACGGGTTGTGGAGGAGGCCAAGGTCCATCGAGGACTATAGAGCCCGACGAAGAAGAAGAAGAAGAAGAANCGCGACGACGTTGGATGGACTGCGTCCAGGATGACCTGAGAGAGTTGCAAGTCGATAACTGGCAGGCCAAGGCAGCGAATAGGCCTGAATGGAAACGGGTTGTGGAGGAGGTCAAGGTCCATCGAGGACTATAGAGCCCGACGAAGAAGAAGAATTTCTGGCTATTCAGCGAACTCAAACAACCGCTCTACAGAAAAAAACCCTAGTGCATTAATGAATTTTTTAAAGCACTTGTTGAGTTTTTAAAACCTATTGTTTTTAGTTTTTTTGGATTAATTTGTTCAAAGCTTTATAACACCTAGTATTTAAGTTCTTTAGTCATTCCACCAAAACTCAATCTCATCCTTTTTTTAGCAAACGGGCTACTACGACATGAACTACCAGACGCCGACAAGTTTGGGAGCGGCGGGTGTTCGTGAGGGCAACATGGGATCAGTGGCTGCGTATTCGACGATGAGCGACGGTCGGTTCACGAGGACGGACAACAACTCGAGTCCTGTGAGCAACGTGCCGAGCACGATGTCGCAGCAAACGGGCAGCGGCGGTCCGATGCTGAACCTGCCCTACGCCTACTTCTACAGCGGCAACATGATGCCGGGCGGGTTCCAATACGGCGCCCCCGTCTACCCACAGCAGATGGCCACAGCAAACGCGACCAGTGGAGGACAGTTCCCCAAGCCCTCGTACAACAGCGGCTACGGCACCTCCGCCTACGACTCTCTCAACCAGACGGCGCAGGACTACTCCAAGTCCGGCTACCAGTCGGCGGGCGTCGGCCAGCAGCAGTCCAAGGGCCAGTCCGTCAACAATCCCCAGCAAACGGGTTCCGGTTCCGACATCTCGTCGTCCATGTACGGCAAAAGCCACGTCGCTCTCAACAAGGTGAATGTGAGTATTTGTGTGCTTTAAGTGGTTTTGGATAGGATTAAATACGGATTGGGTACTTTAATGTAATCATGAGTACTGGTTACTTATCTAATGTAACGAATCCCTAATACGAGTACTCGATACTCAAGTAATCATTTGTCACATTATCCATTTTGAAAGGATTTCAAAGACAAAATATAGCCTGTCCAGAAAATCTATTGTTATCAGTAGATTTACAGCCCTTGTTATTAATATTTTCTTTAGATATTTTATTTAAAAAATTAAATTTTGATTGAAAGAAAATCGTAGCTTGTCAAATCATTAGGTATCGATTTGAGACTCAAGTCTTGAATTAAAATGATTCAATACTCAATACTTTTTTCAATAACGATTGCAACTTTTCAAGCAAATATTTATTTTTATTTTTGATGACAGTCTTTCTCAAAAGATCGTTTAATTCAATTTGTTTTAATTTGGTAAAAATTCACAAAATCCTTTATAAAAAATGGTCGATAACAAATATTTTACGAAGAAAAAGATCATCCCTTTCATAACTTTCATCTGTATCCATTCAATAAATGGCAGCAAATTACTAGTACTCGTATTATAGAAAGATTCTGTTTTATCTCTTCGACTTTGTGCATTCCATCCTAGCTTTGCAATTTGTCTGATCGAACAAATAGTATTGACGATACTAGTTGTTCGACGGCTTGGGATAATATTATTTTACATGTGTGTTTAAACAAATATTAATCACAGAAAGTTGGTAGTGTAATCCAGTAATGAATTTCGAAAGAAAAAAATACGATCTGATCTGGTCTCGAATCTGAGTATATTTGTGACAACATTGTGCCACCCCGACCTGTAAAATTAATTTTATTTAATCGTTGAATGAGTATCTTACAATGAAAATAATAATGATTTTTCTATTGCAGTCCTACGACAAGCAGTCGTTCCACTCGGGAACCCCACCTCCCTTCAACCTGGCCAGTACGCAGACCACAGGCCAAACCTCGGCCCAGGCCTACGGAATGTACATTTCGCCAATGCCTGCGCCCCACAACATGAACATGCATCAGCCCATGCATCAAGTAAGTTAGAAAATTTGTTTTTTTTAGTTTAAATAAAACATTCAAAATTCATAGTTAGTTCGATTATAATCCAAGTTTATGAAAAGAGACTCCTATTGAGACTCCATTGAAATACAGGGTCAAGAGCGAGGCGCCCAAAGAGCGCGCGCAACTTTACACTTAAATAAAGAATTCTGTAAAGAGAAAAGGAAAATATTAAAAGAGAAGGGTTTGTTCGTCTCGTTTTTGAAAGGGCCACACACTGAGCCAGGTCAGAGCGTGTTTAGTCAGTATTAAAATGATTTTTCTATCGATAAACTCGCCCAGGGCAAGCTGAGTGCAGTACTCTTTCAAAAAGTAGAGCGTGCAAAGAGCGCTTAAAATTCGAATGTTTCTAAAAATTGCATAAAATTTTGTATGAAGCACGTGGAATAAACATTATTAAACTCTTTTTTTTATAATTTTAGGATTCGAACAGCAGCGGAGGGCAGCGACCTCAATCGAGTAGTCAAGGCAAGACTGGCACGAAGCAAGGCTATTCGCCGTCATACTGGACGGCCCAAAATTAAAGAGAAAAGATGAATAGACTAGAGAAGAAGTGAGGGAGGGAGGAAGGAAGAAGTAAAGAGAGCAGCCTGCCCACTGTTTAGGCGTCTTCATTATCATCATCGTCGATGTGATTGTTTGTTTAAAGAAAAAGTAATAAAAGAGAAAGGGGAAAAGGAAAAGAAAGGAAGCACCGGAAGGATAGACCATTATTAATTTAGTAGGCGACTCGGTCTGATTTAATCGTTTGTTTTTGTAAAATTTTAAACCACACACACCCACACCCATACATTTAAATATAAATAAGCAAAGGAAGAAGATACCTTTTTTGTATTCGTAGCAGCCCGAAAAGAGAGAAAGAGCGAGAAGGAGCAACACAGAGAGAGGACGGACGATGACAGGCAAAGGCAAAAGGGGACGTCTCTTTTAAATTACTAAATACAATATATGATTATAATACGATAATAATGATTACTGTAACAGTTCTTTTTTAATTTTATGAATACAATAATGGTAATAATTAAATTAATTCTTTCTAAATATGGAAATTTACATTTTTTACGACTTGGTACGATTATTATATAATATAATAATTATAGTTTTACTATGGTTTATTACAAAATGAAAAACAGAAAAAAGTATCTATAAAAATATTTCTAAAGAAATAGATGACAAACCGACGAAATTCAAGGCAGAAAAAATAAAACAATATTTAAAATCACGCTGTTTTCCTGATTGTGGTTAGAGGTGGATAAGTGATCATTCCAGAGAGAGTCGAAATTATCTATGGATTATTATGATTTTCCCGTTTGAATGGGGGATTTGCATGAAAATCGTATTTGAAGTTTTATTTTTTACATTCAGAGCAACGCTAACTTAACAATAAGGTTATCAATATCTGTGAAGGTAGTAGTAGTGGAAACGTCATCGACCGCTTTATGAAAGGAAATTAATGATAATTTTGTGACAAGACTTTTTAAGTAGTTATATACCATCAATACAACCCAAGACAATATTCTTTAGCTCTAATATGCTGAATGTCCGTTATTCTGAGCCGAAATGGGCAAAATATTAAATTCTCTCATCATATTTGGTCAAAAAAGTATTGAAATTTTAAAGAAATAGTGTTAAATTCAGTACAATATAGTTTCTAGATAACAATACACATGTGTCTAGTCCTCACTTCGAATCGATGACGTCACACATTCAACTGCCAATATCTGGACAACTTAGTTAAGGTTGAGCGGCTTTGATTCAGAGTCCACAATATACCGGTTGTTTCGGATAAATTCTGTTATTTTCGGTTTAGATGATGCAAAAATCAACAATTAGGAAGACAAGACATGAGGTTGCAAAAAATTCTATCACGAGGGTGAAGCGCTGGAGGTAAATGGTAAAAGTTAGAGGTCAGGAGAGTTACTTCTCTTTAGTTCAATCTGGACATTACTGACATATTTCGAATTGATTTTGAATTGTGGACATTATTTTTATAAATCGACAACAGGCCAATAATTAAAGCATCAAGAACAATCATCATGCTTTGAAGGCGTATCGACCGCGCTTTATACCTGATTTTATGCAGCTTTAAACAAATTACCGATTTATGCAAAAAAAAAGTAATTAAGAGCTAATGTATTGTGAATTTTTTTTAAGAATTTGGTTTTGATCCAATTCAAATGTTTAATTAGTGGTTTTTATAAGCGGAGTCATATTAACCGGATTCTACAGTACTTTATTCCAATATACCACCATTCAAATAGGTGCGAACAATTATTTGGAATCAGTTCAGAAACTGAACCCATCAATTGAAAATGATAATACATATTTGAAATGAAAAATATTTGAATTTTTAATCTTTGTGCAATTCCATATGGAAAAGTAGCCTCTTTTTACCGCAAATTGGTTCTGTAACGGTTTACTTTACAACATCGAGTACGGTAAAGTTTCAAAATTTGCACACAAGTTGTCACCAATTTAATGAAATTACATATTGTTGTCATAGCCAAATTTATTATTTAAATATGAAAATTTCGTTGTGAGTTGTTGTTCCACAATTTGAAAAAACCGTAGCGAACATTTTTATTAGTAATTATTGATTAATTGATATTTTTCAGAATTACACAAAATAGTTTGCGATACACATGTGAAATAGATTATTACAGCACTCATTTACCTATTTTTACTCGCTGCGCTCTTTAAAATACATGGTAAATTCGTACTGTAATAACCTCTATTTCACCCCTTGTATCATGCTATATGTATTATAATTGCTTGAATTGGAAAAATAGATCTATCATTAATTTTTCTCTGAGGTGATCCCGCCCTTTGACAAGAAGATCTATAGTGCTCCAAGTCTATCATTATAAACAGCCTATCTTTTAAAATTAGCACAGATAATAAAGCTAAACCCTGTAGTAAGAACAACGTAAAGAAATAATAATATTAAAATCATATTTGTACACAAAACCAATACTAATGCAAGATAGCGAACGTCTCAATTTGGTAATTTCCAGACAGAATACATTTAAAGCGGTTAGTTTAAAACAGGGTTTGAAAGAAAGGTTGAAAGAGAGTTTCAAACAAGGCAAGCTGTTCTTTTTTTGTATGAATTTAGCTTGCTGCCTTCCTAGGTGGCGCGCGTCGAATTAGAACTGGAAAAAAAAGTTTTCATACAATTTGTCTCATATAATAAAAGCGGTTGTAATATTAAAAAACCTACATTTTGTGAAATTAAAATATTTTTGAATTATTCTGAGTAATTATGCAAATCTTGTAAAATTTCGCTATAAGAATAAACAAGTTCTAACTAAGACAATCATAATCAATTTAAGTACTTTGACCTTTATCGTTAATTTAAAGGATATTTTAGATTTAAAATCATATTAAAAGCCTTCTTTCTATGAGACATCCGCATCATCCCTAAAAAATAGTGATTAAAATTGTACATTCGATCAGGAAAGCTGAAAAGTTAATACAAGAATTGAATTGAATTACCCAAGATCTGCAATCTACATTATGTTAATTGTGGAATCAATTTCGTAAAACCAATACATAATTAAAATCCTTAAATATTTGTTCCTTAACATTTAATAATCCAATAAAATAATATACAAAGAAATAAAGGTTTAGTTGTTGTGAAGGAGGTTATTGAACGCGGCATAGGACGACTCTAGGTCGAAGAGGAGTTGCCTGACTTGTGCTTCGGTCAGTTCGTCTGAAGCCTGCATCGCGTTTAGGGTCGCCAGCCAGTTTGCGACCTTGGTCTTGCCTTCAAAGCCCTCAGGAATGAGCGACAGTCTGTTCATTGTGTCGTCCAGGTCCCTCAGTTCCGGATGCAGTTCGTCCATCGCTTTGATCTCTAATCGAAGCTTGTCCATCAGGGTGATAAACAGGGAAACAATATCGGCAATGCATTTACTGGTATTCCCTTTATCATCCTTAATGGTAATGGGACGATCCTCTCGAATCCTCTCCAGGGCAGCTGGACAATCCAGTCGGAATTTCTTCACAAAGGCATCGACATTTGGAAATTCGTCGCTTTGGACCTGCTTAAAGGCCACTTTATATTGCACCAGGAACTTTGAACAAGCAGCTGTATATTCCTGTGGTGTAATACAGTCCCAGATGTGAGCCTTTTCCAGATTTTGTAAACTGAAAGTAAATTTTTTAATGAATTTCATCTCGAAAATTCAGTTTTTCGTCTCACCTTTTGATTAATGCGTACAAATCAGCCATATTATCGTACTTTTCTCGTTCTCGGGCATTTCTGTATAGTTTTACATCCTCAAACAACTCTGGTCTGTTCTCCATCACTTAAAATTTGCCCTAAAATCTAAATTTTTCGACTTTGTTATTGTTTTTGTGACTCAGAAAATGATTTGGTATAAATGTTTTGAGGTTTACATTATCCACTATCTCCAACAAACTAAGACTTTTTCTATGCCAATTTACCCAGGCAAAAATTAATGAAAGTCAAGTTTAATTTTTAAGTTAATATGAGACTAGCCACAATGAGAAATTCACATGAAGCGCAAAAGAAATTATGTATTTCAAATTTAAGTTTATCGGATTTATTTAACTGTCGTTTTATGTAAAAATTTAAGAAAAAAAGGATTTTTTAAAAGTTAAATAATAAATTGATAAATACGGGACTCAGAAAATAATTTAGCAATAAAAGAAGTGTATCGTGGCTGTAAAAAGATAGTTTATTATATTAAAACAATTGTTTAATAAAGTTTAAAAATGGATACGTGATTATTATCACGAATACTTTATAAATATATATATATAAATTTAAATAATTAAAAGAGGCATGCGAATTTTCCCATACAGCAAAATCGTTTCATCCTCTTACGACAGGGGGCATATTTTCTGCCAATGTGCCAACAGGAGAGAGTTTTTGGCGATTTTTTTAAACTGAAATAGTTGGTTATCTATTATTCAATATATACAGTTTGAAAAATTGGGTCGATATGTCATAGTAGGCAGTCAGTAACTATCTTTGGAAGTCTAGAAACCCATATTTCGAATTATGAGAAAATAGTATAAAAAATTTTGGAGTTCAAATAAAATAATGATGGCTATCGAAAACTGAGCTGATTATGCATTGTGGTTGATAAAATGGGCTCAATAGAATAGCAAATAAAGTCATAGTTACGAGTAGTATTTTCCGATATAGCGGATTTTATGTTATTACGCGATTCAGCTAACAAACGGCTCGA
>JXOV01030470.1:504-13251 GCA_001014945.1 Clogmia albipunctata
AGTTTTTTAGAAGATTTTATACAATTCGAATATTTATTAGCTATTTTCCGCGAAAGAGTAAAGAATAAGATGACAGCTCAGTACTAAATTAAGGTCTAAACACATATAGTTAAGGAAAGTACTTGTCAAGCGAATAGAACTTTTGGTCTCAATTTTTCTATGTCATCTCGGAAATAGAGCACAAAACACTGTATCACTGATATGCCCGTGATATCACTCATCATTTAAACCACATTTAAAAGCCATAATTAACATTTAAGAAGAACTTTACTTTTTGTCATTTAATGTGAAAAAATTTTAATTGANTTGTTAATAAATCATAGTCTACTTTATTATAGAGACATGAAAAACCTCAAAATATATTTTCATTCTACGCTACTAAGAATTAAAATTATAATTTTTAGTAGTTGGATGTTGATACAAAGTACTAATTTTGTGTATTCACACAATTTGTACCATAATTGTCTGCGGGAATTGAATTATACTTTATTCAACACTGTACGATTATAAAACAATTTCTAGAAGAAGCATTGGCTACTAAAATGTAAACATTTTTCAACAGAATTGTATAAAATATAGTAAGAATACTTTGTATTCTTTTTTTGACTGTTTTTAATATTTTCAATATCGGGTTGTGTTCAAAAGATTCATTACAAATATATGAAAATCTGTATTATCCTAGTTTTCGATTTTCTGAGATACCTCCTCCCCCAATTACCTCAGTTAAGCGAGATTTTTTTGCATTAATAATTGGCGCAATATAACAAAGTAGTTGTTTCAAAAATCTCGATGCAATCGATTCATCTGTTGAAAAACCTTACAGCTGAAAAATTAAATTAGTTGTAATGGCAAACAAATGCATTCTTTAACTAAAAACCAATATTTCATCTAAAATAATAATATAAGAATTTATAGAAACAAAAGCATGGAATAATTAAATGTAATAAATGATGCCATTAAATGCAATGACGACATTTGAAACTTATTACTAACGATTATTAATATTTAATTCAAACGTAATTATTTGATAATAAGTTTGCACGCAATACAGCCACTACAAATATCAAAATGTGTACTGAGATGGATTATCTTATTTAAAAAAAAAAATATCTTATTATAAAGCTGCCCAAAATCACGTAAAATATTTGTTTAATCCATTATTGATAGCAACAATTTAGATATGGCAAGAAATGTCATGTGATTTTGTCCGGCCCTCTTAAAAAGTTTGCAATAGAAAATAGGTATGTTAAATTCAATAGTCAACTATCTAAACTATGTTTCATATCTTACAATAATTTGTTCTATTATTGAAAAAAGTATATATAGTATTAAAAAGTAATAAATTCAATAAAAGAATTATTTATGCATTTAAGTCGCATAAACTTGATATTATATTATGACATTCGAATTTGCTCTGTCAAAGTCGTTATGTATAACACAAGTGCTTTAAAGAATTTTTTAAAGCACTTGTGTTTTTTTATTATTAAAGTGTGACCTCCGTCAACGAAATTAATCAATTTTTATGAAAAGTCACTTTGATACCGGAGGTTTCACTATTAAATATTGAACAAAATTTCAAAACCATTACACTGGCTTATTTGGTTTATTAGCATTTATTTTTAATTTAGCAATGTTCAATCCTTTTCCCTTATTAAGCATTAAGCAACAAAGTCAGGTATAGTGTGTGGAATAGAGAAACATATATTCCTATAAAAAATTTTGTGTTAATCTGTTTAAAATGCATAAAATTTGGTATAAACATTCGGGACTTCTTTAAGGCACTCGCTACGCTCGTGGATTAAAACATATCTTATGTTTAATAATGCCTTAATAATCTTATCAACGTAGTTATATAATTAACTATTTTTCGAAACACATTCATAAAGAGAAAACCAAAACTTGAATTTTTTTGTTTTAATTATAAATTGTCTTATTTTTAGAGACAAACATTTCTACAATTACAAAGCAACGTAATTAAAGACTTATTGTTGCTTATAAGCTTTATCATTGGAATTACAAGAATTAAAAATCTCAATTCATTTAAACATCTGTTTCAAAAACCTTTCAGCTGCAAAATAATCTAAAAATAATTACTAGAGATGACAAATAAATGTTTAATTTAATATTTAAAAACCAACTTTCATTAGAATTCTGTTTACACTTTTGGATACAAAAAATATACTATATATTTATATAAAAAATTTAACAATCAATTATATTGACTTTATTAGATCATTAACTATTATCATAGACCGATATGAATAAAAATAAAATACAGACGTGCTCGTAAATTGATTTAAACCGTATTAAAGTATTTGTTAATGGTGGGTTTGGTCAATTTGTATACAGATTTATTGTAAGAAATATTTGTTAAATTTCTAAACGTTATAAAGTTGATGATAATAAACATTATAAAAAAAGAGCCACAATACTTTTCAAATTAATGATTATACGACATGACTAACAAAAATGATAACCTAAAAATATTACTAATTAAATTAAATGAATAATTTGCACATTATTCAGTGATAAGTTTCATTATTAAATTTGCACAACATTGATTGCACTACCTAGAATTTGAAAGTAAGTTATATGTTTATCATAAAATTATATATTTGTCGTAGTCTCGTCTTTGGAAATAAAATTATTATCAAAATAAAAGCATCTTTAAGTACAAAAGAATAAAACTAATCTAAATTTTAGAGATAAGAAGTACATAAACGATAATTAGTCAAATGTATTTGCCAATATGAAATTTCGAGAGCCAAGTAAACATTTGTCTATACAATCATTAGGAAGAGATAAGTTGTGACTTGTTTTTTAATTGGTCAACAAGATGCATTTAGGCGGTCTTCTGACTATACAAAAAAAGGAGAAAAGAACAGCTTGCAGTAGAGGATTGCCAAATTTGGTCACGCAACTGCTCTGTGCTGTAGTAGTCTCATAAATTGACTCACTATGACAAGGCCGTCTTTGGAGCAAGTGGCGAAGCAAGAACCGTTATTGGCGAAGCTGACATGGAGCACCTGGTGGCTGTGCGAGCTCAGCTCATCGTTCAGGACCATGGGAATATGAATGGTGAGCCTCTTATATTCCGATCGCCATGATTCGGATCCTAAATCGCGAGAAAAAAAAGCGAGAAAAAGAAGAGAAAAACTTTCAATGTCAAGGCCAAAAATAGAAAAAAATGATGTAAAAAGTCACCTGGTCGAAGGCCAATTTTCTTATCCACTTTAAAGTCCCTTCGAAAGAGCTTCTTCCACAGGTAGTCGTCGGTGGAGAGCTCCAGCCACCTCTTGCAACAGGTGGAACAGTTGAAGACGTCCTGGACAGTCAAATAGTTCACAGCCAAGTGCAAAAAGATTGGATCCGGAAGAAATTCCCATTGTCGCTGCATTGCCACCCCTTCACTCACTTGTTTATCCAATTAGACACCAACTACTGAACTGAAGACCCCATTCAAAAGATGATAAACCATAAAATTATGTATTTAAAACCACTTTCAAAACAAACACAAATTTTGGATTTAAACCACTTTAGAAGAGGGATATTTCAATTAATCGTTTATAGTGACGTACTATAGAGCAAGTACCTTATCCCCTCAACTTCTTGATGCACTGTAATAATCGTCTTTACATGATTAAGGGCAGTAAAGGTGAAAAAGACGAAATTTATTTTGAAAAAAGTATCCACTTATATCTACTATAAACACTTATTAACTTAGTATCACACAACAGCTAAATGGTAACTATGTTCTTTAAGAGTCGAAATATGGACGAAACAAGACGGATTACGAACAAATAATTAAAATAAAATATCCACAAATGTTCAGAAAACTTTTATTATTGTTTTTGTTACTTAAGCTTTATCAATGGAGGATGTTATTCGCGTTCCTATTCTGGAAGATGAATACTAGGACTAATTCCCTGTTTAAATGAGTGAATTGCTAATATCCCACAGATAAGAACCTTTAATTATATTTTCCTCTAGTAACGACATTCGAGGTATCATGAATCGGTCATATATCTCCCAAAATGTTATAGAAGACACTTTGGACATTCTGACTTTGAGAAATATTTAAAGAAATAGAATAGTAATAAGATTTTTAAATCATAACTCCCTTTCTTGTCCTTTGTTCCTTAGAAATCCTAAAAAAGATGAAAAACGACAGTTACAGCGCCTAATTTTCAAAACCAAAAGTTCGAAGTGTCAGAAAAACGTCAAAAAGGTGCGATTTTGAATAACAAACATTGAGCTGAAAACGGTTAATATTTTCATTTTGTCGATTTGTGAGTTAAAACAGTGTTGTTTATGTGTTTTTAGAGTGTTGAAAGATGTCTAATAGAACACCAATCACATCTGCTGCGAAAGAGCGGTTTCCGTCGAAGTTTTCCACGCCAAAAGCTGGAATTGTAAAATCTGCTCCTTCAACTCCAAAACTCTCTGTTCGAGGGAAGATTCTGGATGATAGCAGTAATAATGACCGCCTCCTGGACACCGCCTTCTCATTGCCATCCACCAGTGCCAGAAACTCTGCTAAAAAGCCGGAAAATTCAGCATCGAAATTGAGACAATTTTCAAAAACTCCTCCTCAAAAGGCGCTTCCAAAACCCTCTCTAACAAAAACCCCTACTAATAAATACCCAGTAAGACCCTCTGGATTAACTCCAACCTCAAAACCTCTTCCTTTTAGCACCCAAACTCCAAAACGTTTGATAAAATCCACTTCCACACAAAACACTCCAGAATGCTTCACAAAGGTGTCTTTGGAGACTCCCAGGCGAACTGGGGACAGGAAGAACCTTTCTACAGTGAGTCAGTCATCTTTGAATGTGACCAAAGGTGAAATTCACCTCCCAGATGGAGAAATCAGCAATTTAAAAGTGGCGGTTAGAGTGAGGCCTTTAAACACCCAGGAATTCCTTTCTTCAAATATATCCAGCGTGGTCCACGTTGAGGACAATGAAGTGGTGGTCTTTGCGGGAAATACTGCAGACAATTCAGCTGGAGTTCATCACAGATTTCATTACGATCATGTGTTTTGGTCCTGTAATTCACAACATAGGAATTATTCGGGACAAGAAGACGTCTTTCAGGGCATTGCTCTTCCTCTGGTGGATAAAGCCTTTGAAGGGTACAATACTTGCCTTTTTGCTTACGGGCAGACGTCTTCAGGCAAGAGTTACTCCATGATGGGGATTGATTCTGGTGAGTGATTCAACGTTTATAATTAAATTTACTGTTTTCTTTATTTTTATAAGTATTTAAATGACTATATTTGCTTAAGATATTAATAATATATTTACCCAGGGTAATTTCCATATACAATTACTATTTTGTTTGGGTTTAAAATTATATTCATTGTAAAGAATTGAAATAATTATACAAAAATCATTTGATGAAAAACAGAGTCGCCATCTATGAATCATCATTCTTACTAGTAAAAATATTTTTTAGCGAATTATAAAAGAAAAATATATTTTTGCAATATCTTAATTAGTTCGCAAAATATGCATTTAACTATGCAAAAATATCATGGTGCCATATAATACCTAAAAAACTGCATCATTAGAATTTTATAATACCCAACATGCGCTGAGAAAAAAGGATTGAAAGTTGAAATGCGGTTCGCCCGGTTTGCTTAAATCGGCTGTCGGCGCGGTTGCTCTCGACTGGAAGTTTGGCAGCTTCTGTAATTCGGCTACTCGGAGGTCAGGTCGTGGATTGGTTTGAGTGTGGGGGTTCTGTGTATTGCATGTGCCATGTTGACGGGTCGTCCGCACTAAGCTCACCATCAATATGGACACCGTGGCGGAGGCCGCGCTGTGCAGGTTGGCTAAGGAGGGGCGGACCGGGCCAGGGGAGAAATCCAGCAGCCAAAAGTCCCCGTGGCGAGCAGTAGTAGGATCGCGGCCCGGAATGGTTCCCCAATACCAGCCCACTCAATACAACCATACTACGATCTTTTTTGCACAAATTCAAGAAAATTTCCTTTTTATAATTTATTTTTTTAACCATATTTTTCAAAGCCTTCTTGATTATTTTTCAACAATAAAAAATTACATTCGTGGATAATTTTTGGTACATTTCCTCGGAAATTATCCTCTAAATTGCACAGAAATAAAACTATTTCTTTAAAAATTTTGCAATAATTCATTAGAGTATGTTTTTAAATTTTTATTCTAATCCACAAAAATAACTTAAGAACTATAAGGTGGAAAACATTATCACTAACAAAAGGGTCGCAATAAAATTAGACACAAGAATTAGAATTGATCTCAATAAACCAGATATTTTAATTCGTGACCATATATCTAATAAAATTGATATTAATAACAAAAACATTACCACACACTGAACTAACTAAATCCAGGAAGAATGAACTATTAGCTCATGAACTAAAGTTGATGTATGAAATAAAAGTCAAGACTGTCCTAGTGGTATTCACTTGGGATAGATTAGTGAGCAAGTATTACAGAAGTGCATCCAAACTGGAGGCACTTAGAATAATTGAATAATATTCTCATTTCTATCTTATTAAGTTCATGGTCGAAATGACTGAACAAGCAGTCTAATTTCAAAACTATATATGGGGGAAATTAATAATCTTCATAATTTTAATAAGGTTTGGTTGAAATAAAACGAGCCGTTTATTAGCTATGTCGCGTAATAGCATAGCGAGTGTGATTTTATTAGCGGTCCTATTGTGCATTTTATATCCACAATGTACAAGGAGCCTGTTTATCGCTAGTGATCATTACTTTTTTTTAAATTCGAAAAGTTTTATACTATGTTCTTATTTTCTTTATTTATTAATTTTTAATTAGGGGTTTTCGGCTTTCAATGTGAGCTACTGGCGGCCTGCTATGGCATCACCTCCCAAATTTTCGAAATTCGGGATATATTTCGAATTGTCTAACTACCCCCATCAATAGATCGTTTAAATAATGCTCAATAGAGAAGAAAAGGGGGTGCGGCTATAATGCTGACCCATTCAGATCTTGGGTTTTTTTCGCAAATTTGATTCAAATATTTGCAAATCAGCTATGGCACAAAGTTGTATTCTGTTAAGAGATATACTGTGTGAATCTCCAGTTTCTTTTGGTTTAAGAGATATCAAGGATAAACGGGTGCGGCTATAAGCTTAATTGAGACTGTTAATTAGTAACAACAATTAATTTGGGCAATCTTAAATGTGAAAAAGTAGAAAAATCAAAACCTTTGATATGATTAAATGTTTTTTTTAGAGAAATGGCCTCATGAATCATGGACAAAGTATTTTTTAGATTTCAATAGTTGTGGAAAAGAAATGCTGCGTCAAGAAAAACTAAAAAGGATTTTAATTCAGATAAAAAGATTCGATTGTTTATTGTAAGAGATTTCAAATTTACATCTGTCAATGTTTATTAGATATTTTTTACAATTATCGCCCAACAAAAATATATCAATAGGATGCTAAGCGATATTAATTTGTTTTTAAAGCTAAAAACAAGCAAATTATCTAAACGTTTCATTTTACTAATAAGTTCCCTACTCCACAAAAGTATGACATCTCTCACAAGTTAACACTCAACGTGCGCCAGATAGAAGCACAGCTCGCTAAAATTCATACAAAAATGAACAGCTGACTGTTTCAACAAAGTCAGCTGTTCTTTTTTTTATTAATTTAGCGAGCTGTGCTTCTAGCTGGCGCACGTTGACTATTAATTTTTCGATTAAAATTTTTCTGAAATTTAATGTGTGAAATGCTTCAATTATAAATCCATTTCTACGCACAAGTTTGCGAAACTACGTTTGTATTCTCTAATTCAATTTATTATTAACAGTTTCAAAAAGATTAATTTATATTCGGAATGCGGTAAATTTAAATAAATGTTTACATTTAATTAAATTTTCAAGAGCAATATTTCCACAATAATTATTAATATTATGCTAGTTTTATTGTGAAGGTAATCCAATAAAATAAAATAATAAAGGTAATCCAATACTTCGATAAAAACAACGAGTTATAAACAAAAGGCAGACTTGTACAAAACGTGATCTCTCACATTGCTCTACCTGATCTGCAGACTGTATTGTCGTGCAACATTAAGATAAGCAAAATAAAGCAATGCCTTTTAATTTACTGTAGTATTAAATGCTTTGGAACATGCTTTAAAAATTGAATGCTTAAACAACGGCTAAATTTTCTGATTAATTCCACGTTTTTTTTAAATTAATGTATATTTAAATTAAATTACGCGTAGTAGATCAAATTATAATGTCATTAGTTTTAGATTAATTTCAATTAGAAAATTTTCAATGATTTTACAGCATTTTTATACTTTTTAAATATTGAAATTTGTATTCAAATAAAACGATTAATGTTTTACTATATTGCGACTAAATATCAATCTAATTCGTTCAAATACAATTGTTATCAATCTCTTTGTCGCCAATTGTTTTGGCAAATTTACTCAATGATAAAAGAGTGAATAATTACATTACTCACGGTGGTATTTCTCATTTTATCGCACCTGTGCGAACTTGTTTACCCGTTAAATTTTACGTATTAGTAACTTATTGTTAAATTCGCATTTCGCACAATGTCTTCATGTAGATTTTGCACGAAATTTCTATTTATATCCAATATTGTATTGTAGTTTTTTATTTAAGGACTTCGACAACTGGGTCATATCAGTCCATTCAAACAACATATACAAAATTTTACAGCGTTTTTTTTCTCTTAAAGTTATATTATTTACATGATTTTACGTTTAAAGTATTACATTAAGCCTTAATCTATAGTTGGTGATGAGTTTTTACATGATTATATCATTTCTTTCAATGAAATTGAGTATTTCTTTATACATATCTATGGTGGTTGTTGTTATATTATTTATTGGTCTAGTCTTTAATTTACGGATCCTTTTCCTTTCTTTCTCAAATTTATGGCAATAGAAAATCTTATGAATGTAATCGTTTTTTGTGTTGCATTCGTTACACATGTAGTCTTCATTTAATCTTATTGTGTATCCAGTTCTTAGTCTAAGTATTATTTTGCTTTTTGAATTGTTAAAATGTTTTAGATCTGACCAAAGTTTATCTGTAATATATCCAATATTATTAGTTCAATTCAGAAATACTATTTTAATAATTTGCATATTTAATAAATTAAAAGTCAATATTAATTTATGGGTAATATTTTAATTGCAATATAAAAACTAAAATTTATGTTTAATTCGCATTTAAGCGTTCTTCTCTATTATAAGAACCAGTTTATTGTAGTTTTATTCATTCATTTACATTCCAGTTTTTTAATGACTTTCCAATACAATTTGGTGCAACTTATTTGTAAGGTCATTAGAATTGAAAAAAACTGAAGCCCAAGAAACCTAAATTGATTTTTTTATATTTATTATGAAATATTTTTTTTTAAATTAACCTTTCATAAATATTTAGCATAAATATTTTTTTATGTAAAATTTGTTCATATTTTAAAATTAATTTGTTAAAATAATACTTTTTAACTGTAGTTATATGCTTCATAAAAATCATTCATCATTTTCTCCGGTTTTCACTATAATTGAATCTTTTATATATAAAAATGAATTTGTCCACAAATAATTCGCCATCACTCGAGAGTAGCTTGACAAATTTTCTTAATTTTTTTGTAGAATTATTTGTTTCAGGCTTCGGATGAATATAGGGAGATTAAAACCGATAAAACAATATTTCACGAGACACTTTTCAACAACTAAAATTAAATACATAGATTTTGTTGTTCCATTTAGTTGTCGAATCAAGAGTTTTATCAACTTCAATTAATAAGAGGTTTAACACTTAAACTGCCACATCATTTTTAATTTCTAATGTGCCTGTCCAATAATTACTTCAATTCTTCTTTTTGTTGTGTTTTGATTCTAAGGCGAAACAACGTTAGCCGGTCAGCTAGTTATTTATTATAAATAATTGGGTTTAACCAATTAAACATATATTTAAATGTGTATTTAATTAATTATGATTGGAAAGTGCTTAATTTAGTAAATATTTTTTTAAATAAATAGCTTAATCACAACAAAATTCAAAATATTCATTGTGCTTTGCTGTAACATTCATAAACGATATTTTCAATTAAAAATTATAATTTATAAGTAAAATTCTTCCCCTTCCAAATTCGAGTAAACATTTGAGGAAACTTTAAATTTAAAGAACTTCTTCTTGAAAATCCGATAACTATTATTGGATTAGGGTTTGCCACAATATAAATGATATGGACGTACGAAGTAGTAATTTTAAGCTACTAATATAGGCGCTATTAATTAGTCAGTAATAAACTGAATATAACTCGAGGAATGAAATTAACAACTATTACCGTTATCTCCCCATACACATGCCACAATAAAAAGAGTTGAAACTTGAAATATATTTTGACATTCTTTAAATATAGGTGATGTTGATTTAATTAGCTAAAAAAAAACTTCAATAAACAAGCTTTGATTATCATTATATTTTTAACCAATTACATGTAAATGCTTGTCGTTTATTTGTATGACTTGAAATTGCATTACCACAAACACGTAAGTGACAATTCCTGTAAAAATCTGAAATGATGAGTTTATTAAATAATTATTTTTTACATTAGAATGATCAAATATAGTCATAATAATCTTACCGAATACATAAATTTGTGGTCTAAGTCGAACATATCTAACATATTAAACTGAGTATTGTGGTTTACAATACTTTGTATGCTTATTTTATCGTTGGAGTTATTATTAATTCGATCAGCTATTTGTCTGTGTAGTATTTTTAATTGTGAATTAACTTTCTCACACATAACTAGGATTAAAAAATGTCGAAATGCGATACAAATTATAAGAGAAGAAGCTGAAAAGAATAAGTAATAATAACTTTGCATATTATGTTCTAAAACTATCACAATGAATCCATAGGCAAAAGTTACACCGAAAATAAAGAGACGAATAGATAAACATAAGAATATCAATTGAAATATATTGTTTAAAATTTCTGTAGCTTCATAAAACTTATTTATTATATTAAAAATTGTTCCAATTTCTTTTGATAAGTCTCTTTCATTTTTATCTAAAAAGAACTTTTTGAAAGAAATAATCCTTTCATAAATGAGCCACATTTGCACAAAATGGTATCGAGTTATGGAAATGATTTGGACAGATTTATAAAAGATTAAAATATTAAGTAGAATCGGCTTTAAACTATCGATCTGTAGGAAGTTGTAACTTGAAATATTAATTAAAAACGTATAAACGACAAAATTAGTTAATTCTAAAGCTGCATTCTTCCTAAATCTTCTATTTAATAGATTTATGTCACAAAATTTAACTAATTTATTATCGATTTCAAGAAGAATATTAAGAAATTTCACCATATTATGTCTCTGCATAAATAATTCCATAATTATGGTTGTAAATGTTAGAATTTCTGCCATGTTTGATAAGAGAGTTGTAAAATTTAATACATTAAATGTGGTTAAATCGTGGGGCCATATGAATATCATTAAATAATCGATTACTAAATACCAAGAAAGTAAAACACAAGTTCCTAAAAGAATGAACGATTTTAAAGTGTCACTAAATTCGCATTTAAAACCGATTCCTTTTAAATAAGTAAAATAATTGAAACCAAAAAATTGATAATAATATATTTCAAATTTTAGTGACTGAGACACGTCCATTTTATATGAAAATTAAGTTCAAAATTATGAATATTTCTACCATAATTTTGAATAAGTTATATCATTATTATTTATTTATTTTCATTATAGTAATTATCTTGAATTTTTAATGAAAGAAAAATACCCATATGCACAGGAGATATAAATAGTATTTATTAATTTTGATTGTTTTTTGTTTATAAATAATTCATCTGTACATTTTTGTTTTATCTATTTTTATATATTTGATTATTATATAAAACAGAAAAGAATATTTTACCCATAGTTAATTAATAAAGAGGTCCTGCGAATTGTCTTTTGAGAGGCTGTGTGGTCTGTTTCAGTCAGTCTGATTCAAAATGAAATGAGAAATTTACACCATTTCTTTATTTTTTATGGAAAATCATCACTTAATTGATTTAAAAGTCTTTTCTTACGAAATTTAAAGTAATTTTCTAGAAACACACAAATCAAACCAATGTTTAACATGCTCATTATGACGTCATCATCGACATATCACTGTTGTTATTACAACAACAAATAATCGGTATGTCTACTGTGTTGAGTGACTTTTTTCCATCTATTCTATTATTACAGTTGACTCTCTATAATTTCAACCTGCGCTAATTCGAATCTCTCTATAATTCATAATTCAAAATTCTCATGATAACTTTGAATTATAGAGAGATCCCCTACAAAATCTCTTGATATTTCGAACTAAATCAATTTGTTTTAATGCTCTCAGTAATTCGAATGAATAAACTATTGCTATTTAACAAAACCACAATGTAATTCGAATCCATTGGAATTCTTATTCGACAGTTCAAATTTGCACAAAGGGAAAGATTGATGTTTTGTGACAAGTTCAAACATCTACTTATATATTTGCGCAAGAGAATATNTGTTTTAATGCTCTCAGTAATTCGAATGAATAAACTATTGCTATTTAACAAAACCACAATGTAATTCGAATCCATTGGAATTCTTATTCGACAGTTCAAATTTGCACAAAGGGAAAGATTGATGTTTTGTGACAAGTTCAAACATCTACTTATATATTTGCGCAAGAGAAT
>JXOV01030491.1:0-10830 GCA_001014945.1 Clogmia albipunctata
TTCCCACACGTTTTTTAAATAACTATTAAAGCACTATGCACAGTATAAACAAATTTAAACTGATTAATAAACTATAGCATTCTAAGTTAGAGTATAATTTTGTTTCAAGCAACTAAGATCTTAAATTTCTAAGAGGGTTGCCTTGGCTAAAAAATGAAAAGATTTTAGAATAGAATTATATTAATATATTATGAATCAAAGTTATATTGGATATCAAAGCCAAATAAGTATTTTAATTCCAGAATTATATTGATTTTTATTAATCTCAAACTACATTCCTGTTTAATTTAGAAATACAGTAGGTTAGGTAATAAATTTATTTCTAATGATATAGAAAGCAATGATTTCTGAGTACCGAGCGCTTCCGGATGATCTCAAACTACATCGAAAACTTCCGAATAGCCCTCAAGCATTTTTATTTGCTTTAAATACACACTTTTGGAGAAAACCAAAATCCGGAGTGATGCCGGACTATTGGATGCTGGATTATCGGACTTATGTATCTGTAAGAACATCCATAAAATCAAAAGTCATAAATATTTTTTTTTAATTCTTCTATTATTTACGTGTTTTCTTCAATGATACAATTTTCCCTTAGCAACAAATTAGTTATTTATGTTAAGAATGTTTGAACTGAATGTTTGAATAAGAGTAAAAATATTTAGGGAGGTCAAACATAAAACTTTTTTGGCTTTTCCAACACTAAAGATTTTGCAAATCAAAATTTGAAATTTTATACCAAAAACAAATAATATGCAATGCTGATCTTTCCTCATATTTACTATTTTCGAATCATGTTATAATCAATTGATTAATAAACATTAAATTAAATAATAAAAAAAAATATTTACTACTTTGACCTATTTTATTATTTTTCCTATTTCTGAAAAAAAAATTTAATAAAATTAATTTGGACAGATAAACATATCATGTTCGTATTTTCGTGTAAAATTTTTAATAAATTTATACGAGTATTATAAATTAATTGTCAAAATAATAGTTATTTAATAGNAATATTTACTACTTTGACCTATTTTATTATTTTTCCTATTTCTGAAAAAAAAATTTAATAAAATTAATTTGGACAGATAAACATATCATGTTCGTATTTTCGTGTAAAATTTTTAATAAATTTATACGAGTATTATAAATTAATTGTCAAAATAATAGTTATTTAATAGTTATTTAAGCAAAAGGTGGGAGAAATTATCGATAATAAAAACGAGTAAATTTCTCATTTTATTCGATTTCTAAAAGATACGCGTGTCTAATTATGTGTTTGTCCGACTAGTTTTTTAATAAAATTATGTGATTCGCATAATTATTAGCTATTTTTTGTGAAATATGTTGTAAAGAATAAAAAGTCAACCCAGTACTAAATAACGGTCTAAACACATACAATTAAGGAAGCTTTCTGTCAAGCAAAAGATCTTTCGGTCTCAATTTTTCAATATATGGTGCTCGTATCATGGAAATAGAGCGTAATACAACGTATCATTTATATTCCCGTGGTAATAAAAACCACAATTAGACACCTCAATCATAATTTAAAAAAAACTTTACATTTGGTCACATAATTGAGAAAAATTGAATTTGATTGATAAATCATGATTATTGTATTGGCAACAAAAATGTCAAAATATCTGGGCTACTAAGATCTAAAATAAAAAAAATTTAAAATGATTATTAAATCAGAGCCTTCTTATGTTTGGAGACAAGAACGGAGAACAAACTTATTTTTCTTTCAAACTACTAAAATCTAATATGAATTTTTAGTATTTGAATTTTAGTACAAAGTACTAATTTTGAGTATTTTTTTAGTTTTCTGCGGATATTGATTAAAGTACGAGTATAACTAAACAGTGGGTAATTACGTTGGACTTTATAAAGGAAGCACTGACCACTACAATGTAAATATTTTTCAATATAATTGTATAAATGTATTAATGTTTGAATTTAATATACTGAATTGAGATGGATTTAATATAAATCTACTAAAAAATTAAATTACTTCTTTTAAATATAAACTATAATAATTATAACCTTTTTTAATTTATTATATTTTGACATAAATTGTATGAGATTAAATTAATTTTTACTTTTTTAATACGAATTTCTTTATTCTGGATTAAGCTCAAACAGAATTCTCTTCGAATTTGCCAAAATTAATTTATTATTGGGGGTTACATCCAAAAATACAATTCATTTGTTCTAAAAATATCCCGCTTTTCGGTTTGCACTGGTTTTCTAGAGTCCATTAAATAATTATTTACTTATATACACACTAAATATGTATCATTTCCAATTGATAAAAATCATTATTTCGGAAAATATTAAAGATAGACTAATAAATATTAAAATTATCAAAAAAAGTGAATTTTAGTTATTGTAAATAAACCAACCAATATATAAGTATTTTCTATTTACTTGTCTAGGTTATTTTTCTCGAAAACTAAAAGCCATAAATAAAAAGTCAATCACATTATTTACCACAAAATAAAAACACCATCCAATTTCCCGATTTCCAAATCGTGGCCCCTGATTTGATTGTATCAATAGGCATGACTTTTCTCCGTCCCCTCTTCTCGCCCCCTCACCACCCCACCCTTACCGTTTTTACCAATCAGTTGATATGATATTTTGGTGGACCGCAAAAATATTTTCGCAAAATTCAGCCGTCAAGTGATAGCAAACAGTCAGCACAGCGATTGGCCACAAAAAAAAGTGGGCTAAAAGAGAGCGAAAACAAACTACAAATAAATCACGTAAATTGTGTTGTCAAAAATAAAATCGGGGGCCAACGGGCTGAATTCAGTTGTCAACTGGGCACGATGTTGTGGCCATACACCACACAACTAATAGACGACACGGTCTATTTATGGGACGCGGGATGAGCCAAGGGTATCATATTCCATGGATTCTAAAATGAAAAGCCGATTGGGCTCTAAAAGTAGCCCAATTGGATCATTACTTTTCTCATGGCTTTTCCTATGTTTTTTCTAGTTTTTTTAAACTTTTGTGGTTTTATGGAGGGATCGGTGGTCTACAGCCAGAGTGCTCCATACTTCTTTACATTCCATACGGTCAATCATCACTACAGAACGCAAGGAAGCACGGAACTTTCTTGGACAAATTTCCTCTCCTCTTCGATGATGATTTTTCCGTTTTGCAAATAAAGAAATAAATCGTGCAAAAACCACACACAAACACACAAATCTACAGACGATGGTGGATAAACAATTAGCAGAGAATGAAACTTTTCAGTGGTGGATTAGAAAAGTTGTGTGTGAGCGCAAAATAAATCGCCAATATTAAAGTTAAAGCCAACTAATCGGAAATTAGCAGCGCGTCGCCCAGACGAGCTCAAACATTAACTTTGCTCGAGTTTCAATTAAACACAAATGCACACACAAACACACGAGTTCTGGGTAAAATATCGTAATCATGTGACACCATATATCCAATCAGCCCTGGTCCAGACAAGGCCAGAAGTGATGATTCACCCCCAGGAGTCAATTTAACCCCCCAAAAAGCGGATTTCAGTTTGGAATTTTTTTTAGCGAGTGACTTTCCTGGCCGCATGGGGGAAGACCCCCAGCCTCGTGCCTCTCTAATCTACTGATTTAAAAAATAAACACACAAACACTTGAGTCAAACTATTTGGCGATAAACTCCCTTCAAACAGGCGGGGGTATTGTAGGGAATTTGCCGTTAAAGCGATTCCAATTCCGCTGATGGGGAAAATTTATCGCCCTTCCGAATGTCCTCCTTGCCTTCTGGCCCTGGCCTGGCTTTGGGAAAAGTGTCTGAAATGGAAGCGAGAATTAATTGAAAAACTTTAGCAAATTACTTGTCGATTTGTTCGGCGCAAAAAGAAGAGAGAAAGAGAGAAAAACCAAACAAGACCGTGACGCCCGCAAAACGCGCTAATAATTGCAACAACGCTACTTTTTGCACATTTTTGCAAGACAAAGGGAGGAAATAGATAAAACCGCCTCGTGTCAGAGTTTTCTTAGACCATGATTATTAAGAGTTCTGTTTAAATTGGAGAGAAAATCGAATCCAAATTCGGAACGAAGGAACGTGAAGCTGGTCCAAAAATAGGCGCCTTTTTACCTAAATTACGGTCATTTGAGAGACTGAACCCTGGTGATTCATATTCAAATATTCAAATCGCTCCACAAGTGCCGGCTTCTCAAGCCACATGGGACCTTCTTCACGGAAAAATGTGATTTAAGGGCGAGCAGAAGCAAAAACGATCCATTTACCCATTTACAAACACATAAAAATTGTACAATCAGTCAAATTCCAAAAATGTGCAGATCGTCTGGGCCAGGCTTTTTGTCACATGTGTTCAAGATGTGAACGTTCAAATTTTCAGCCAGAGAAGTCAGAAGAGAGAGAGAGAAACAATAAAATGTAACATTCCCGGCATTTTTCAACTTAAACACATTTAAATTTAGTATACTTTTCTTCGATCCAGAAATGATTATTATACCAATATTAATAATTACCTCAATCTAGTTTTCATGGTGCTTTGCATTTGACGATCGCCGCCGCCGCCATGATGAAAAACTCCGTCTCTGACGATCGGTCAAGATTTTATTCGACTTCGCCTGGGTGAAATTCTATTTTTAAATGATTTTCCAATTCTCACTCTGGTTTTTGTAGGTTTTCCGCTTTTCAGGTTTCGATAATCCATTCCACATTTTTTCTTCTTTAAATCACTGTTCGATCACACTGATCCTCACTCCAATTGGCACCGGTTTTTGTTATTTTTTATTGATTTTTATTTCCACTTTTCCACTTGATTTTACTGGATCGTTTTTCCAAACTTATTTTCTGGATCTGATGATCTCTTTTCCTTTTTTCTGATTTTCAAAAACTGTTCGGTGTGGATGACAATTATTATGGACGATGTTGATGGCTCGGCTGGCCAAAGAGTAATGCACTGAGAGGATGCACGAATCCGGCTGAGGCACGGCCAGACGCGCGACTTAGAAGGGGTCTAAAAATGGCTAGAAACCCAACCATTGGTCGTTTTATTTATTTTCATCACACACCAACACTGAAGGCAGGAAAATTGGTGAGAAGAGGAATAATTCTATATGCTTTATGGAGAGATCTCCTCGGGACTGATGGTCTTGGCCCGAGATCTACACACAGGAAAAGATCGAGGCGAGATGATCGTTGTTACGTGAATCCACACCACCAATACCAGCACAAGGTCCGCATTTTTCTTAGCCGAGGAGGTTTGTGAACATATGCTCTAAAAATAAAAACCCATTTCTCCTCCTCTCTTTTCGCCTTCGGACTGGGAAAATCGAACCCAAGGAGACATGTGTGTGTCTCTTCGATAAAAACCCGCGCGCGGTAAAACCGTAATTAAATGATCCATGAACACATCAATTTTTAATCGCATTTCTTTTGAAGGTGTAGTGGTGATCTTTTCCAAAATCTAATGTTGATTTTCCAACCTCGGCCTTATTGGATTTTAATTTCGATTCAATACAGCAAGGCCGGGTTTTTTGGAAACGCCAAACAACACGATCGCCCATTCATCTTTTTGCAAACTATTTTTACCCTAGAGCAGAGCTGTGTTTGTAAAATATTATATTATTCAACAGGAAACAAAATCAACAAATTGCCGATTTGTACAACAGTCACACTTCAGCTAAATTGGCAATATCAGTTTTCGCAAAAACTATGTTTTTTGTAACTTAATCGCGGATGAATATTATTTAAATATTTGCTTAACCTGATTGAATGAAATTGAAATATAAATCATTAATTGAATGTTTTTTATTCAAATTGTAATAGTTTTAATTACAAAATATATTTGGATTTTTGACTTTTGCAACACTTACAAAGGAAACAATTGGCAATAAATCTTTTAATAGTTTCGCCTTCGGCTCGAATGTTTCACTAGCTAAAAATTAGTTGACTTTACACCCTTGTAGCACAAATAACTATTTTTCACTATTTTCAAAGACAAAAGACTAATCATATTTCACATATTTATCGATCTATTTATTATACCAAAGATTATTTATTAGCTTAATATGTTCTAATAGCTTCCGCCAACTTCATTTTGAGTCAAATTTACCGTTTAATCCTAAAAACTGGATCTGAAATGAGTTAAAATGGGTTAAATATGAATTTGCTTATTTCACTTAATTTTTGAGTATATCTACGCATTTGAGCCCAATTTTAGAGAATCGTCAGTTAATCCATCTTATTTTGGAACAGAAGTAGGTAATTACATTGAATTTTTCCGTATATTTAGTCCAATTTATCTGCGAGATGATTTTACGCAAAGGTTTTTTTCACTGAACAAATATTTCCCGGGTTGCTTGAATGAATTATTATTGTCAAAACCACAGTAAAATTCCCAAACAAGGTGGCTTTGAATTTCTATTTCAAAATCAAGTTTCAAATAAAGTAGCCATGAATTAAGAATTGACGTTCTATATCAAACTTTCAATTATGATTTGCAAAATATTTAGAATTACAAAAAAGCAAAAGTTAGTCATGTGTGAACTGTTTTTTTATTATTCGTAAAATTCTTATTTTTACACTCCTTCGTCGTGTAAAAAACATTACTCATAATAAAAAAAACCTTCAGTTCACACANACGTTCTATATCAAACTTTCAATTATGATTTGCAAAATATTTAGAATTACAAAAAAGCAAAAGTTAGTCATGTGTGAACTGTTTTTTTATTATTCGTAAAATTCTTATTTTTACACTCCTTCGTCGTGTAAAAAACATTACTCATAATAAAAAAAACCTTCAGTTCACACATTCCTAACATAAATAACTATTAAATGACTACTTCAATTTCCACGGGTTTTTCTCAGTTTTGCATAATTATTTCATAAATCAAAATTTTTAAAGGAAAGTTCGCAAAAATTCCAAGAACGAAAACTATTGTTTCTCAATCGTTTGTTCTCTCAAACGCCCTTGTAGAAAGATCAAGGATGTTGTTGAAATCATGGCCATATGTTCTTGTATTCGTAAAAGAATCTGTTAAATGCCCAAATAAAATTCTCATGCTTAATCTGCCAGAACGAAATAATTTCAAACCAAATTCTTTTTTAATGTTTTTCAATTTTTAAACATGAAAATTAAAAAAAAAACATAAAGTATATACACTCTCGATTTCAAACCTTCGAAAATTGGAACCTCTCCCGAGTTCCCTACAAAATCTCTTAATATTTCGAACTAAATCCATACAATTTTGTACTCTCGGTAATTCGAACAAAAAAAACTGCTATTTAACAAAATTTCGAGCTGGTCGTTTTCTAACACTAGGCACTTCCAAGTTTAATATTGGTTATTGCCGCCTTTTCTCTTTAAAAAAATTACTGAGCAATCTCAGCAACAATGGAACTACTTGATAAGTGGAACTCTCGATAATTTGAAGTATTTTAAGGGTTCCTTGGTGGTACGAATTATCAAGAGACAAATAAAATATGTTTAAGGGAGGTATATTTGTGATTTAAGAATTTACAAAAATTTGCTTATTTTATTGAAACAAATTTAATTTACAACAATATTTTTTTCTTTTACAGAGAAAAATATGACATTTCAGGTTCAGAACAAAATTTGAATGACTGCTAATTATGAAAAAATCTAGTTATCTTTAAAATTATAACAGACATGTCAAGTAATGTTTACATTTATTTGTTTATTTCACAAAAATGCACAAAACTTTCATGCATACCACAAAATTCTTCTTCTTTTTGAAAATCTAATCAAACTTCGGCCAGAAAGAATCGTACGTATAATCTAAAATCTTTGCGTATTTTCGTATTTATTCTTCCTAGGACCTAGACGATAAAAAATATGATTCCAGTAATATTCATTAAGCAAACCTTGTAAATGGAAAATTTTATCCAATTATTCCGTTTGTGAAAAAGTCTTCTTTGCTTTCAAGTTGATGACACTAAAATAACATACTAGATTACATTTTATCAAGATAGTACATTTGATTAGTTATGCGCATTACTTTCAAACATTTATTCATTGAAATTAATTTAATAAAAAATTCTCTCAAACACATTTTGTTGAAATTTATGTTTAACACTTGACTAAATAATAAAAAAAAAGTTGGTATCCCTAGATTGATTTCTGATTTTTTATAACAACTTATTACAAAACTTATTAGTTATAGTTATAACACAAAATTTATAAATAAATATTAATTTTTATTTGCAAAAATAGCAATGAATTGCACAAAACATAGTACGCAACGGTAGATAATGCTACTTTTCCAAATCTCGTTCCATTATCAACTTTGGACCTCGACGGAAAAGTGCCTTATTACCTACGGTTGCGTAAACTACTATTCTTTTCAATTTTAGTTGAAATTATATCATTGGTTAATTTTTTTTAATTTAGTTCTTATCTTTCATTCTTATTATATCAATAATTAAGCAAAAACCGGTTTTGATCTACCAACGAGTCTATCCTCTATTTTATTAATTAACTGAAGTATTTTGCTTCTACATTATATATTTATCAATAAAGATTTAAATTTAGATTCAAGCTGTTTTAATGTTTGTTTTGCCAATTAAATGTGCATGCACAAAAAATTTAATGGCATAACTTTGTCTCATCAATTTTCTCTATTTAAAAATCTAATTTTAGCACAGAAATCGACTTTATATCTGAGGTTATGTATTTTGCATTTTCAATGCAGTCAAAAAGAAAGTTAAAACACTGTTTTCTTCCGCTAAAAAGGCTGTGTTTAAGGCTTTTTAATACACATTCAATAAATAAAAACCAAAGTTAAAAGTGAATGTGTAATTTTATTTTTTTCCAACAAATTCTTGTATTTATTCTTCCTAGGGCCGTTAAAAAAAAGAGAACTAATAAGATCATTAAACTTATATTTAATTACCAAACCTTGTAAATTCAAGATTTTATACAATTTTTTCCGTTTTGTAAGTGTTCTCTGTTTAGATTTTTAATTTGACAGCACTAAAATAACAATTATTCGTAGTGTACTAGATTACATTTTTTCAAGAGAGTACATTTGATTAGTTTTTCGCATTACTTTCAAACGGTAATTCATTGAAATTAATTAAAGGAAAAATTGTTTCAACCACATTTTGTTCAAATTTATGTTAGACACTTGACTAAATAACAAAAAATATTTGATTTCTCTAGATTGATTTCTGATTTTTTATAACAACTTATTACAGCCTGATGACAGATATAACACAAAATTTTAAGATAAATATTAATTTTTATTCGCAAAAATAGCAATGAATTGCACAAAACGTAGTACGTAACGGTAGGTAATGCTACTTTTCCAAGTCTCGTTCCATTATCAAATTTGGACCTCGACTTGGAAAAACGATTCATTACCTTGAATTTTGTTTTGAAAAGATTTATTACACGTATTTTTTTTATTTAAAACAAACATTTAAATAACGTTTTCTTACTGAAAGTTCTAAAATTAACCACAATAAAGAGATTTCAATTTTTTAATACTTTTAAAATAGTTTATTATATATATTGCTTTACAAAATTACAAAGTAAATAAAACAATAATTATAACCTAGTCGTTAAATTTTTACACACTCTTTCGTGTGAATTTTAGTTGCTACATGATTTTCCCAAAATATGAACAAACCTTGGTATAATAAGAAAAAGGTAGAATTTTCCCGAAGCACTGTCAGATGGAAGGCCTATATTCGAACTTTTGAAATAAATATTTTACACAGTTTTAGATTTTATTTTTCTTTGGTATTGATTATTAAATTACTGAAATTGAAAATAGAAAATTTATACGTCACAAACTTCGCGTTTTTTTTACAAAATAAATTGTCGCTACATTTAGGCATCCATCTGACCGTGCTTCGGGGATGTTCTACTAAAATGTTATTTTAAAAAAGGGAATATGTGTTTTTATAGCATGAAATACAAGCGTTAAATTATTCAGATCATTTTAATAATATTAACCTTAAAATTAATCCCAGGAATAGAAAAGTCTAATTCGTGAAATATTGCTCAATATCGGAGCAGGAAAAGCGTGTGTCAGAAGATTTGATCTAATTTGACAACGAGTAACGGGTCTGAGATGAAATGCAGCAAAACACGTGGTCCGAAAATGTGTTTTCCTCCGGAATGTGATGTGTAATTTACATGAGCTGCGATTAAATTTATCGGCGGGGCATTAAAATTGGAGCCGAGTCATTAACCCTGCCGGTAAATTTGCGGGAAAGGAGGTCAGGACAGGACAGGATCGTGGAACAGGTGTAAGGCTTTGAATTGAGTCGTGGAACCTGCCAATCGATCATCACTTGGGGCCTAAATCGACTCGATTTTCCCGCTGGATATTTCGTTTCATTTCCACACCAACACCAGCCCAAAACGCCAATTTTACATAACAAAATTACTCCAGGTTTAAAATTAGATTGTTGCCGCTGGCGTTCAAATATTTACTACACTTTGGTCTCGAAAACTATCTTCTCTCTCCGCTGCCCCTCTTTGGGGATGAGCTCTTCCTTCTCACATCTCCACAGAGACTCTCAGCCTTTTACACAATTTTCACTTTATTTTTACGCACACGAGCAACAAGTCAATGAACCTCCAAAGTACCAATATTCAGGGTAGTTTGATAACTTCATTTCAGAACGATAACGAAGCACAAAGAATTTGTTTCTTTTATTCCTTTTCAATAAAAGAAGGACAAAAAAATAGTAGATTAATTGAAATAATAAACTTGAATACATAAAGATGAAGTTATAATTTATTTTTTGCAATTCTGTTTGTGAAGTGCCACATTTTTTTATCAATCTCAGTACTTTTTTTCACTG
>JXOV01030509.1:0-21894 GCA_001014945.1 Clogmia albipunctata
GTACTTTTTATATCAAAATTGGGAAAACATTCTTCGTCGCCGTCGAAACATCAACCGTTACCGGACTAAACGATTTAACTAATTGGTTTAACGTACTTAAAGGTTTTTCAAATACCCTATCAATTCATCTGCCAATCGTTCACAATTGACATTCAAATATCTTGTCTATGAATCATTATTTGTTATGATTGATCAAATGATTCTGTATAGAGTAGAGCATCCTTTTCATCTGTATCCATTCATTGAACAATAGCAGATTACTAGTATTATAGAAAGATCCGGTTTTTCTCTTCGGTTCTGAGCACTTCATCCAAGCTTTGAACGAAAATATTATTGACCATACTATTTAACCACTGCACCACCCCGGTCACCACAAATGAAAACATTAATATCATTAAAATTCCATGAGAATTTTAAATCAAAAGAAAAGTACAGCAAAGAGGATAGTACAATACCAATAGTTTTAAACAAAACTTATTCATGTTTTGTCTTTACCATTTTATCCTAAATTAGAATATCTATTTGAAAGCAATTTATGTCAGCATTGCATCATTTCTTAACTTGTGATGTGAGTACTCTGTAATCATCATATCACGCTCGCATATAGCTTCCCCAAATTGGCGACATGTTCAACCAACTTTAAAATGTTCTCAAAGATTATAGCCTGAGGAAACTTATCAAATAAATTGACAAACAACTCGTGTCAAACCAAAATTATTAACTTCCACATGTTTGGTTCACGTCAAAATACATCAGCAAATTGTTATATGAGAAATTTTACAATCAATTTCACTTCCTTATTGCGAAAGATCGAATTTCAAAACTTTCGTCAATTACAATATCGTGATACGATCTTAATTGCTCAAAGTATAATTTGTCATACAAACAAAACAACAAACTAACGATCACGAATTACGTAAGACCTTCTTTGGAACAAAATTGGTTCTGAAGTAAGTCAAGAAATAATTACTGGTTTGCTGGTTTCAAACATGTATTCGTTAGAATTATTCAGAAAATTGATCTGGTGAAGTTTATAATAAATTATATATCAAACTATCGTCTTTGTTTAGAAATCCATAAAAAAATTGATGTATTGGGTAAACTAAATTATGATATGAAACGATTTTAATTAACTTAGCATAAAATATAATATGTTTAACTTATCAATTTGCATAATTAAATCTATTTTCATTTAGTTTTATCATAAAAGAATATCAATTTTGCTACCCTTATTTAATAAAAACCGAATAATTATTAAAATAAAGCAAAACTATATGACGAATATATCATATTTTAAGCTTATCATCCAATCATAAATTGGGGCTTTCCAGCTCAAATTTATAGGAACTTCAAATCATATTTTATTATCAAATTACTTTATAATATGAATATATAATAGGGCTTAAACATAGAATGAATTAGCTGTCAATCCTATTCGTAATAATTTGCCGACAAGTAAAAGAAAGGAGTGGGGATCATTCATTCACTTATTCATAATTAATTTTTTATACATGTTTAAGGGCAAATAAATCAATGTAATGTCTTTGGACACATTGAAGAAGAGGCATTCATCATCGCCGCTCAGCCCTGGACACGCTTTCGAAAGTCCCATTAAAGAAAGACACACGGTCCACAAGTAATGAGATTGGTTTTGTGTCGCGTTGCGATTGCCCGTCCTCATCAAAATCAATATTCCGGAGTCCGCCGAGAACAGGTAGTAAATGAGCAGACCATTGACCTTATTATGTTGCATTTTAATGATGCACAAATTTTGCATACCATCCATAATAAAAGCAAACCGAAACCCGTCATCATCGTCGATCTTCTTCGCGTCCGATCCAGTCCAGCTCAGCGCGGCGCGGTGGAGAGTCGTCGCCCGGACAGCATTTTTATAACTGGTCAATTATTGGCTTCAATCAATATCAACCTGTTCACATACCACCAAATTTGGCGCAAGAACAATTTTCGCAGCGCACGCGAAATCTCATTTGGAGAGTTACGCGTGCTGCTCTGCCTCCACTGGTGCTTCTGCTGTCGGAAGGCGAAGAGGATGAAACTGGTGCTACTGATGATGATGATGGCCATACGTCAAGATCAAGTTCAACGTGGCGCTGCTGGCCAGCTTCTGATTATTTCTTCTTTCATTGATGTGGAACATCCCAAATGGCATTTAAAAATTAAAAATCAAGAAAAAGCAGTTAGCAGTAATCTTTAGGGCTCTAATATTGAAAAGAAATCAAATGGCTTTTAAAACCCTATTTGTCTACTATTATAATAATTAAGACTTTATTTAAATCAAATTATTAACAAATCACTAGTTTAATTTCAATTTTTGAGACACAATTTGTTTTAAAGTTTAATTTCGATTAAAATTTAAAATTGGAACTGATTAGATTGTTGTTGATGATTCAATTCCTTTTGATTCCTGTAAGGAACATGATTAGTCTCAGCCTCAACCAACGGGTTTTGAGCTTTTGTGACTATTTGTGTACAGTGTATTATTAGTCAATTAATAGCACCTAGACCGGTTCGAAAAGAACCCAGAGGTAGTCAAATTCGTTGCCATTTCGGCTATGAGGTAAGTAATTATTTTACAATAATACAATTTTTTATTTGTTCTATAATAAAAGATTTTGTATTAGTGTGAAATATATGAAAGAAAACTGTTCTATTTCAATATTTGAGAAATTGCCATAAAATACGTCTTGAATTGTTAATAAAAGAGTTTAAAGAAGCAATAGTAAATATTGAAATACAAATAAATTAAAATATTCCTAATTTCCTATATTAAATTCTGAGAGCAGAGTGTAAGTGCTCCTGATGTCTTGATTTGGTTAATTTTTTATCTGGAAAAGCATTTATTGGAATATGCACTTTTTCGACGGAATGCATACAAATAACGTCGAGTCTTTAAGAAATATTCGCGAATAACGGTGTCGAACGTAATCGTACAAAGTGCTACTAAGTTCACGGTTTGCAGAATTCCCAGAAGAATGAACAGCAGTGCAGCAATCTGTCCAATCAAATTTTAACTGCCCTTCAGTCAATTCAACAAAATATATATTAAAAATTAATTGCTTTAGGTGTTTTTCGCGAAAAGATTGGAAAGAGGACTTAATTAGTTAAAGTCGCTCCATGTAAATCCGCAAAGACTCTGCGCGCTGTAAATCTTTAATAAATCGCCATATCGCTGTCAATTCATCATCATCGTTCCTGTTGTCACCTCGCCGTCCCTGTCTCTCTCGCTCTCCCTTCTCCGCTGATCAACCTGGTGATTTGTCTCCGAATCCCCATTGAACATGTCCAAAGATTCCACCGGATCGATAATAATTTATATATTGAAATTGTATTTTTATAAATCCGATCCTCGGTCGAGGAGAAAAGAGACGTTGAAAAACTCCCACAAAGACCTGTCACCGGCAATTAAAGGCGACATTTCAATTTCGACGAACTCAATGTAATCGATCCGATGCCTAATTTTGTTTGAAAACTAATCCAAACAAACGATCAATTCGAGGATCAATGGGAATGGATTTCGTATTAAAGGATAAGATCTGGTAATTTAATTAAGACGCTCGATCGTCCCAGGCAGGATCGCTTTCCATGTCCAATCTTTGGGGGATTATCGATCAAATGGCGCTAAGTCGGCTTGTTTTAATTTGATCGGTGATTTGTTTTCGTAATAGAGGGTCCCATGATTCAATTGATCTGAAAAATCAGATAAAAATTAATGCCTTAATTTTCGTTTGAAAATCAGAAATGTCAATGAATGTTGTTCGAAAAGACAATGAATAATTGGAATATTTGTCATTCCTTTCACTAAAAAATAGTATTGTAAATTTTAAATCTATTTTGTTTTGGATAATGTAATGTAAAAAATGAAAAATCTTTCCATTCGCAAAAAACGAACAGTATTGAGTTCGATACAGCTTATTTATTCATCACATTTTATTGAAACAAAACGGATTTCCTAAAGCTACACTTTTGATCTTATTTTAAAAATCAATATTGTATTATATCATAAGTTCAAGATCAGAGTAAATTTAAGATTATTTCATTCTTAAGATACAATCAAATTTATTATTGACTTTTTAAAATTGTTATTACTAATAAAAAACAATAAAATAAATAAATATTTAATACCTTCGAAATATGAAGTAACCTTGTAGTGTTTTAAATGATAATTGCAAATAACGTCATTTGTAAATCATTAATTCCCAAAAACGAATTATCGTAAATAAAAGGTTTACAATAACTATATTTTGGATGTTTTCTAAAAAGCAGAGCTTATGACACGATCGGTGAAGATCAAGTCTCCGTGACAATAATTGGCACAGCGATCCTCGCGCAATCAGATACCGTATTGTGGCCATTCATAAAACTGTTATCTCATCATTGGGACCGGTTCGGCCAAATGCTAATTTATGTCAATTTGCGTGATCGCCCTCCCGTGTGCAATTCAGTGCAGAAATATTGCTGAGCAAACAGAAAAGGCCATCAGCATAAACATTGCCGGAGAAAGAGTCAAAATTTAATTAAGTAAATTGCGATTTAATAAAAATTAACTTTAAAGCGCAGTCATTAATTACTTTGGAATTAATTTGCAATTTTCGGGTGCTTTTAAATCGACTAATTTTCAGCAAGTCCGTTCATAATCGCGGAATTTTATTGGTTTTTCTGTAATCTCTTTTATGGCCCCCAACCACCAGGAGTCTCCGGAGGACCGTATTTATTTACATTGCAAAAGCGGCCAAAATGTGCCAATCATTAAGCCATAAGTGACCGGCTACCGGGCTCACCACGATAAAGTCATTTTCGCGAAACTGCAACTATGTGACTTATGTAGCGCGCTTTGGAGAGTGCCAATTTATACTTACTTTGTGATCGTCGGTGGCGAAAACAAACTGGACCCGAGTCGATGAACTTTTAATAAAGTTATAAAATTAAGTCGATTTAAATGGAATTAAAACCGCATTACCCGGTTTTTAACTGTCGACTTTCGGGTGTAATTTTATTGTTTTATCTTCGCTCCGTGCAAGACTTAATCGGCACAGGAATGCAGGAAATTTCGTTTGAATTAAGTAATCAAATTTAATTAGATTTGGACTCCACCGACACCTATTACCTTGGATACCGAACCATGAAAATAATATCAAAATCGTATTTATAAATTTTTTGTCGTGATTTGATTCATTTATTTATTATCCACTTTTTTATCAATCAAGTTATAAAAAAAATATTTCCCACTAAATTCCAGTAAGAAACTTGGGGTAGTCTCAACTTCAACCAACGGGTGTTAGACTTTCCATGACTATTTACTTTCAGTGTATTAGTAGTCAATAAATATAACCTAAATCAATTTAATTATACAATCATTTCAAAACAATATACATTGCGAAAACATAAATTATAAAATAATACTTTTTAGTAATATTTCTCTGAAACTGTTGACTTAAAGTCAAGAATAAACCAGTAGATGTGTCAAACATGACATTTAAACAAGATATCTTTCTATAAAAATGTCACAAAGCCATTTAATTACTTTCAAATTGAAGTGCTAGCCAGATAGTTTCTAATATGCCATATATATATATGGCTACCATGTCCTGGATATCATTACGGAATACTCTTAGCGAATTCTTTAATAAGGTACTGGCGCAAAAATATAAATAAAATGTACGGATTGACAGGATCCGTTTACAACCATGCGTTGTTAGGTGGTGTTAATTGACTAAAATTGACGAAAAAAATAAAAGTCATGAAAAATCAAAATCCGTATGATGAGATTTAGACTCCCCATGTTGCCTACAGGAATGTAGAAGGGAAATATTTTTTATAGAACAATGAAAAGTCGAAAATCTGTCAAGTTAAATTTTATGAATATAAAATAAATATGGTAATTGCATTAATATTTATTAACTTCCAATCGTATTTTCCCTAATAACATTTAAAAAGATATTTAATTTACCAAACAGTGCGAAAATTGTGCCTTGTTCTGGAATGCTTACTTCTTGACGTATAAATTTGCGGCAACAAAATAAGCCGTGTTAAGTCCATAAATCAGAGGGATTTCAAGTTGGGCAATAAAGCTTATGACACTGTACGGCATTGTGGAGGCAAACAAACAAATTACACTTGGCGATGATGGAAGTGCAAAATAAGATGTTACTCCTTAAACAAATAGCTTGTGCGAATCACAAAACGCGGTTCGCCTCTGGCCCGTTTGGATTTGTTTGGACTCCAATGACCAATGATAATAATAAATGAAAGAATACGCGTTTAAGCAAATAAATGGCAACCAACAACGGTCTTAAAGTGTGGGACGCGGCGTCTCTCTTGAAGTGCATCTCATCTCCTCTGGCTAATCAGGCTCTCAGAGGTCGGTAAATCGCACAAACTGCGTTGCCTCCTCTTTGGGCGCGATTTTCGCACGAATTTCGCGGCGGGTGGAGTCGCGCAGGAAGCGATTGTGCGAACCCTGGCCGGCCCCAATGAATAATTGGATCACGATTGCTGATTGTTTTTTGGACGGGCAGGCAGACAGGCAGCAGGAGAGAGAAAAAGATGTGTAATTGCACATACGGCACATAAATTTGCACACCAACTACTTGCGGAATGCCCTCCAGAACCAGAAAGACGGTCGGAATGAACGAACATGACCAGCAAGAGTATTAAATAAATTTAATTTTATGCCCGACATGGCCTGGTCAGAGAATTGAGGAAGTCCACCCCCACATTTATTACCAAACGACGCATTTGAAAGGCGGCCAGGAAACCCCAAAGCTAATAAAATCGCATTTAATTTGAAGCATCTCTCCCATATTCTTCCTCTCTTATTAAATTCATATCAAATTCTTCCTCCTAAACCATCCCAGAGTTATTTGCATGCGATATTAAATTAATCCATTCGATGTGCATTACTCCGGCAAATATTGGTTTTGATTTAAATTGAAGCCGAAAGAATTGGATTTCGCTCCTGGGATTCTCCGCCTGATCATGTTCGCTCCGATTAAGAGCAATATACCACAGTGTATTCTAAATTAAATGGATTTATTTAGAGATCATTAATAAACGTACGCCATATTTTCTGATTAAAAAAATATAAGAATATGCTATATCTTTAATTTAACGTTTGAAATGAAAAAGTGTTCTAAAACCATTGTCATTGCTATAGTAATTAGATAATCAAACTACTTATGGGATGATTTGACCATAATAAAACACAAATATAATTCTAGAAAACTAATGAAATTAGATGATTTGTTACAAAGTAACAAATTTTATCGGTTCCAAAGGTATCATTCTTAATGAATCTAAATAGGAAGCATAAAAAATTGATAATTATTGGATTAAACACTATTAAATTATAAATAATCTATTCACAAATTGGTTAAGAGATCGATCAGACTACATTGTGGGCAAATAAAAATAATTTAATTCGTTTACCCTGTCCATCATAATCAATGTCCGGTGATCTAGATTTGGAGATCGCCCAGATCGACGAGATATTTGGGTGGCCGGAATAATATTATTTTGCAATAGCTATAAATTTGAATGCGATGCTGCAGATCGATGGCAATTTGAATGGTCACATTAAGAAATATGATTTTGGTGCCGGTGGAATGGGGCCAGATCAGATCGGGTCAGGAGGAGCGGATCGTCATCTTTAATTCAATCGAATCTGGGACCCGATTTGAATGATGAATACGGGACGCATAAAATCCGAAAATTAGATTGATCTCCCATCCAGGTTGAATGGTTTTGCGAAATGATTTATCATATTTTGTGTACACGTTATGTATTCAAATAATTCTGCGAAACGGATGTATGTCTTTTGAATTTATTGTCGCCCAGATGAACACCGGGGTGAGGAGAGAGGAGTGAACGAGGGCAGTGAATGATGTATCTTTATTTCAGAAATGATACCAAAATATTATTTCCTGCTAAAAGTTCGGAAAAGCCTTTTGATGGCAATTTATAGCGATGTTCTCTTTATTTAATTAAGTTATTCGCAAAGATTAAATGTCTGCCGAGGACGTAAATAATATCGATTTATGGATCAATTATCCAAATAGACTTCAACGACGACGGGAAAAATACAGGTAATTAAAGTTATTTTTGCGAAAATTGGAAAACAAATTGAACGTTTAAATAAATTTTAGGATTAAAAGTAACAGTCAAAATTCAGGCTCTAAATTACAATTTAATTAACACCGACCATCTCAAGACTTGGTGATGAGTTCAATTGGCAAAATAATAATAAATGAATCATGCAAGCCAATTCGTGCGGATATGTGCAATTTGTATTTGATTCCTGGGAAACGATTTAAATTTTATTTTCGAAAAATTTGCAAACTCTGCCAAGATAAACGAATAAACTGAATGAAATTGCTGTGTACAGGTTATTTAATCATAAAAATAATAAGACTTTAACACCTCCTGACGCATATTATTATCGCACCATTAACCCTATAAATAAATAAAAGTGGCTCCACCACTGTCGAGGTGGCGAATTTCCATGAATTGTCTCATGACGTCTTCCTTCTCCTCTTGCAAATAAAACCAACTTTAACCTAATTGCTCCGCATTGTAGAGTGTTAAATGGTACATTTTCAATTTGCAGATTATTTATGGTTATTGTTGGTTATGATAACGGAATTTTGTTCGTATTTGGAGTGATTTATTTGCGCAATTTTCGGCAAACTCATAAAATTTATTGTTCACTTTTCCATTATCGAACAAGTTTGTAAATACAAGTAAGTTTTTTTGGATGAACTGTGTGAATGAGAATGTTGCAGAAAAATTGAGACATCATTTCGTCTTTGCTCTGTTTTATTTTCATTTTCGTAAATGATTAGAACAATATATGATTGAGTGTCACGTTGTTTAATTGATCCCACTTTTAAAAAAATAAGCAACACAAACTTCTCACTCAATTTCATTATTTCAAATAATTCATTTTATTATTTGATTGCCAAATTCAACAAAATATCATTATTACATAACACATCCAAAAGTATTGAACAATTCATATGAATTGGGGACGCGAAATTTTGAAATATTATCAATGGTTGCCAATTTATTAAATCGAATAATAAATAAATTTCCCTTTCTACTCCTGATAGGAACATAGGAAGTCTAAACCTTCACCAACGGTTTTTGACTTTTCTTGACTGTTTGTTTTCATTGTTTTATTAGTCAATTAATAGCACCTAGACCAGTTAAAAGTGGTCCTGTCATACCTACCGAGGGATCGAACTCGTGACCTCCGAGGAAGCATTCGAGTGCAATACCATATCGGCTATGAGGCGGGGAATGAAAATAATATAATACTAGATTTTATTTAAAATACAGAAAAATAAGTGAGAAAAGAAAAGGTATCTATGGTAAGAGATAGAAATCATTGTATTTTACATTCGCGAAACAACACTTAACATTAAATACAACTGATATAAATGTAAATTGAAACGTTTAGCATTTTGTCTCCAACGAACGGTGGCAATGTGAAAAATGTATTGCAAAAGTTGCACTGTTCTGGACCCTTGGTAGAGAGAGAGCTCTTGGAACCGTATCGGAGCAATTATGGCTGAAATAAATTTCAATTAATTGTCGTGATACAATGTCGCCGGGCCAATAAACACAATAATTATATTGTCTAATTTATCGATTTAATAAAGTGGACAACTAAATATTGAAATTACCGGACTGGTGGCGAATGAAGACGTGGAGAGAGGGAACGGGCAGCGGTGTGATCTCTAATTAAAAACTGAAAACAGCGGCAGTCACACGCTCTCCCGCGGAGCTTTGGCACGTAATATGCAAAAAGTGCGTTTTCTTGTAAATCTGGCTCGAAAGAGTGAAAAAGAGGAGGAAAAGGGGAGAATTATACAGAGTGCAAGCGATCCGATTTCAATCAGTCAATGGGTGTTTAATAAGGCCGGTATTCCCGAGTGGAAATTAACGTCCAATTATTCCGATCGACGGGGTATCTAAATCATAACTTGGCGCTTAACGAGCGCTCGTGTTTTATAAGGGCTGGTCTTTGCCGTCAAAATTGTTCCAGGACTTGCAGGTTAATCAACTACCGGACATAAATTGCGCAATTTTAACACTTTTCGTGTCGAAAATGCAAATTTTATGCAAACACATAATTTTCGGAGACAAATCTGCGAGCTACATTAAACTGTGTTTGGTTAGAATTATGCATATTTGTTTTAAATTAGCCAATGTTCCTACAAAAAGCGCTCCAGGCAAAAGCAGCCATGTTCTCATAAATTTTACCCCCTAATTAGAATCTCACCTTCATGGCTGGTCTCCTCTCCAAACTATAGTTGCCAACTGCACTTTATAACAAATTGGTTTACTTTATTTCAAAACCTGTTGTGTACCTTGAAAATAAGATGATTGTATTGTAAACTTATATAAAGCTACAAAACAAAGACGTAAAATATTTGTTAAAATGTGTTGCATAAATGGTATAAATTATCAATTCGAAAAATTTTGCAATATTAAGCAGCTTTAATAATGATAAATAATTTATTCATAAGGTAGTTGGCAACCCTACTCTAAGCCTGTATCTGCGAAAAAAATTGCACTGAATAAACTCTCAACACCCAAATCAGAGTTGCAAAATAATTACCATTCCATCAGACGGGAAAAACGCTATTGCAATTTGACACAGAACGTGTTAATATTTTCTGCTGCATTTCGCCAACCTACTTTGGCCATACTATGTCGATAATTGCCGTAGAATTCTCCCCATAATTTTGCAAGAGATCAATTTACCTTTTGTTTATGCCCATATTTTGATGCAATTGCCAAATAAAGCCGCCAGTAATTTCCACTTTGCACGCGAAAACTTTCACACTAATGTCCGAAATTTAATAGTTGGTCAATTGCGCGTGCGACAAGTGCATTCTGGTCTGCTGGGCCGAAGGACCGGCGAAACATTAAACAGATGAGACGTAACGCAGCATTCCGAGGTACCTGCCTGCACCTGACTTAATGCCATCGAAATCAATCGATTTCAGCCGTGCCCCCAAGTATTCTACCTGAATAACGGTCACAAATTGTACGTGGGAACGTGCTAAGAGGAGAAGGCCCGAAACGGATCAGGATGAATTGGGGTTTTAGAAGAGCAGTTCCTATATTTTCAATTTGAAAAGTATCCTTCTTTGAAGTCATAAAATAATTACGAAAATTCCAACTTCGACGTCAAAATTAATTTCTTAATTGGACAAGTAATTTCTTTCCAAATTAATGGAATTTCAGTGAATGCCACCTGAGTTGTTTGAATAAATATTTTCATTCTATTTTCGAAAAAAAAAGGAAATTTCCTTATTTTAATTATATTTAATAATTGTATTTTCCCAGCTTTTGAATCTTCAACACTTCAGATACATATTCGTACATACGCTTTTAATGGGTTTCAATAAGGAACATGTTTTTATAAGCTCATAAAACAGGTAGACAAAGTGTAGTATGTTATTATATTTTTATGTGGTGTTCCTAAAATTGAAAATGATAAAATGCGTTTAACTAAAAAGAGCCTAAATTCTCATACAAATCATTTGAATTACAAAGTAAGATTGTATCGAAACCAATTCCGCTGAAGTCGTTTCACGGTTATTATTTAGAATAATTGGAGATGAAGCTGCCCTGTGGTGGCACTGCTAATGACAGTGTCCATGTTCCTTCTTAACCGTCGTCGTCGATTCGATGACATGTTTGATAAATAATCGAATTGAAGTCAGTTCCCAGTAATTGTGTCATACGAAATAAATGGCATTTTTGGCGCAAGCAGTGTCTGAATTAAAGGACAAACACCCAGGGGACTAACACTTGGTCAGAGAGAGGAAATCAAATCGACGAGGGCCCCCTTTAATTGCTGATAAAAAGCACGACAAATAATATATTCAGAGATATTAATGACGACCGGGAATGACATTAAATGCGAATAATTTTATATGTTGAAATTTGCATAAAAGATGCAGAATGGTCGCACACACCGATTTTTATTGATAAATAAATTCGCAATTTGAATCGAGACAAAGTGATTTCAATTGCAATTCAGTTTCTGCTTTTATGCCGCTTGTATTACATTGTGAATGGGATTTGTGTATTGCATTTCTGCCAATAACATATTGTTGCAAAAAATACGTAACAATAAAAAACAGATTTACTGGACGCAGTATTGATGTTTTATTTAAATTTCATGTCAATGGGAAGGTGAATTTTGGCGCCTTTTCAAATCGATTTTTCCGCTTTGATTTCTGGCACATTCCTGCAATAAGTCATGCCAAATGATACCGACACACAATAGCCTTAATCCCATTGTTCTTCCACCTTTCAGATTATCACGTATTTTGATGTTATTTATTCCATTTGAATTGTTTTAGAACATTGTCTGGACACGTTTTTATACATCGAAAATGGTCCATCTGGAGCGAAACACTTTTTATCAAAGGTTTTGTATCAGTTCTTGTTCCAAATTCTAAATTATGGCACCATAATCAATCAATATAAAAATTCTTATTGGACTTTTTTTTTATTCGGATTAATCTTATTGTAATTTTTTTTAAATTATAAAATTTAGCAAGTTTCCGATTTTGTGTTAAAATTGAATTGATTTTACAAATATAATATAATAATATTAAAATTATAACTGATGTAAAATAATTGAAGAATAAAAACAATAATTTCAAGTAAATTTGACTCAAAACTTTTAAACAAAATCTATTTAAAAAATAGAATTGTAACATTATGTCAGATTTCCAGATTTGCACATAAATTACGGCAATTGCTTTCTTACACATAAATGCCTGCATAAATTTATTGGATCGATTCGCGTAAACCTGTCTTTGAAATGCAAAATCAATGACGTCGCCGTGGCGAATGAATGAAAGAATGAGGATGGATGAATGAATGGGCTCCAAGAGCGAATGTACACATATTTATTATTGTTGTTTTTAATATTGTAAAAACACATATCAGAAAAAGCTCTAAATTTGACATTGTGTTTTGCAACAAGTCGTCTTTCCCTCTTCGCTCTTTCGTCGATCGGTTCGGTTCTTGTGGCCAGTAATGCAAACTGAAGCTGCTGTGTGTTGCAAAAATTGAATGAAAAGTCGACCGAATCACGCGATTCTCGGAGATCGTCGTGGTTCCCGTTTTAAGTGGCTGTCAAATAACAGCGACGACAACGACTTCCACAAAGACTGGCGGGTATTACTTAATTTGGGCAATTGGTTCAAGTGTTCCACCGTCCCCGTCCATCGCCATCGACAACCGGCTCGACTCGGCTCCTCTCTTGCCCATTCCAGGAATCAAGACCGACGATAGCTGTCCAAGTCACTTTTGAAGATCTGCGACAAATGCCACAAATATCATCATTTTCATTTCTTAGTTCTTATCATGAGAAGTGTGATTTATTAATATGCTATCTCTTAGAAATTATTCAAGCTCATTCATAACACTATGGGCAAAATATGCTATTTTTTTATTTAAAAAATTCATTCAAGATTTAATTAGGATAAAGAACCATCACAATAATAATTGTTTTAAAAAATGGTTATGGTTATTGTATGTTAAACGCAGAAACCGCTCTATCTTCCTATCTCCGTTGATAGCCCTAACAAACTTATCTACATATCAACTGTTAAATTAAATCTTCTGGCGCATTATGATGGGATCGAATAAAAGTGTTTATTAGACCCGCCAATCGGCACAGCGCAATAAGGTTGTATAGATCCGGACACTATTTGGTAGAGGCTTAATGTTAGTAATATGCATGGTTAGTTAAAATTGCCAGCTATTTTCGGACTATACAAATCATGTCGGCATGTTGCGAGGGTATTTTATTTCTAAATTATACAACTCAGTTTAATAATAATAACTAGCTAAAATTTGTCTATTACCTGGTTACAGGAACAGATAAAGTAGTTTTTAAAAATAGTTCAGAAAATTATCTTAAAAGAGATTAAATTCACTGTGAATTAAGGTCAAAACCGCACTTGTTTTCCGCGATATCTCTGGAACCAAAAGACGCTGGAAGTTAATAATCTTTATTTTAATAGGGTTTGGCTAAAATACGTCGAGCCGTTTGTTAGTTACTGCGTGTAATAGCTGTAATAGCGCTATATCATAATATCTGTTAAGAGATATATTGTGTGTAAATTTGAACTTCCAGCGTTTTTTGTGCGGTTTTGACCTTAATTCATAGTGTAATATCCAAATCTGTGCAATTCTAAAACGATTCTCTCTCTCTCATTAATTTCCTGAATTTCGATTTTGTTGGATAATTATAAATCATTACTATTACAATCAATATAACATAATATTTCCTAATTAAACTACAATACAATTTCCAAATTAAGGTATGTCTTTTGAAATAATTTAAACACAAGACTTCAGTCCGGTTAATACCAAATAAGCTTAAACAGAGGATTTTAAGATTATGAGAAAGTTAAAACAAAAATTTACACAAACTCTTACTTTCAGTTAATCATTTTGTTGCTTTAGGACTTGATATAACAGAGACATGTAAATTAGGGAACACTAATCATCACACTTCTTCTAATAGTTTTATTGCACTTTTAATTCAAATAAAGTGTTTTATTGGCGCTAATTGGCTTCTGGAAATTGCTGTTTTAAACGCCCCAATTGCCTATTTGCCAGTTTTTAAGAAGAGTTTGATTCTAAAAAAGCAGATCGTTTTATTACTCCAAATTGGGAGACGAGTTTCAGACTTTGCAATTTGGACGATTAAACAAATAACAGGTGAACAAAAAACTAACAAAGATATGCGAAATCTTAATCTAATTTTAATGTTAAACGTTTTCTTTATGGACTTAATACGTGCAAATTTATTCGGTGTTTGTTTTATAAATTGTATAGCAAGGGTTTGGAAATAGGACTGAATTATGACAAAATTATACATTTCGGGGCAGCTTCTTCAGCAACTGGACTCGCCTAATTGGACAACTGATTAGAAAACAATATGAAAAATGGCTTAGAAAAAGCGTAAAAGCGTGTTTTTGGGGTAGAGCCAATAATTGGCTACTTCCGACGGAATAAATCAGCCCTAAAAGGTTTAATCTGGACCTGGCCATCTCTTCTGGGACTGGACAATCGTAGCTTGTTAAAATTCCGATTTAATCGTTAATCCATTCTTCTGGCCAAAAGTTCTAAATTGGCGTCTGGCACAGTTTTTACACCAACAACCACAAATCAGCCAGATGATGTTCATCTGGAGTCCTCCGAATAGAAATAGCCCATTATATCTTTACAAAGGTCTACGACTTTTCCATATTTTTGCAAATTTCGCGACTAAACGGCCTTTTAACCCGCATCTTTTTGGTGACCGTCGCTCAACAAGTCCATTTCGCCTCTTAATTAAATTGCAATTTAATGCAGACCACCTGAATATTAATTAGTCCGTATTTGGGACACTCGCATTTATTCGAAAATAAATCATTTCTCAGGAATCCCGTTTATACTTTATAATAACGTGGGAGATATTCAATGTTTTTATAATTAACGTTAGCAATATTTTAGATTTTCGCAAAAATCTTTTAAAATTTTTAATAAGTTGATAAACTAAATGCTAATTAATTAACATAAAAACTTAATTTTACTTTAAAATTTCATTCAAATCTGACAACAAAGCCATAAGCACCGATCGGACTTGCCGAACCACATTTATTAATTGTAATTATTGAAAACATGCAAATCCTTATTGATTGCAGAAACTGGTCAATTTACTTACGATTTTAATTGGTTTGCACATAAAGACGTATTCAAGATCAGATTAACATACGATTGGCGTTCGCACGACAGTTCTTTCATTTTCATAAATGCGAATATAATTGCGAATATTAATCACTGTCCATTGTCGTCTGATTAAAAAGAGCGAATGCATGCATAATATTATTTACCGTATTTCCACCGTTGAATTTGTCATCATATTGGCAAAAGGTTTGCTCATGTTAATTCAGTGGATTTGTGTGTTTGATCAAAATAAGATCGCGACTGATCGGGCGGAGAGAAGCGTGGAGTAAAAGGAATTGTGTGTGATTTTCGGATTGAGATGTTTCCATCGACCAAATCGATTGGATTCCCAGGCCATTTTGCATATTTTTGTCGATCAGCGGGGGATCGTGTTGCCGAAGCCGTAAACTTTTATGGCTTAATTTACCGGCCTTAAACGCTGATCGTTACCGTAATCAATGTTCTCAATTGTCTGCATCGATCCAAAGTGGTCATATTGCAATAATTTCATTTCTTTATGAAATTTATTTGGACGTTATGCCTCTGCGAAATCAATTAACACGAAATTTATCCGCCATTATCGTTGGCATCTTTTCAGCAGCGGACTTTTGTGTGCATTTATTTAGTTTGTGCATTTATTTAAAATATTTAATTCGATTGCAATTTTTTAGTGTTTCTCACAAAAGCAAGATAAGTTAATTATAAACATGGTCAATTTCTCATTGCTCGGGCCACTTTATTTTATATTTTTCACGACAAATTGCAAATTGACCGATTTAAGATTTAATTATTGAAGTTAAAATATGTCACTGTAATGCTTTTCTGGGTTTTAATTATTCCAAACCGCCGGCTATCAGTAACTGTACTTTATTATCAAGTTTTTTTTATTTTCTCCTCTTTTCTGTCACAAAATTATGCACGTGTTGTCGTGATTAATTTCAATGTCATTAATGGCAAGATCCTCCACAAAATTAGCCATAAATATAGTATTACTTTAAATAAATACTTTTCTCCGGACATATGTGGTAACGTAAATTACAAGCATTCCTTTTAATAACATGTATTATATTAATTTTTAACCAATTTGATTATTCGATAAAGCAAATATTTAGTATTTTTACTCGAATCTGGCATTTATTTGTGAAAATGTCTCTTACAATGCGATTATATTAAATTACACATTAACTCTCAAAGTTCATTTAATTATTTGCAATGTTACAAAAATCCTCATTACAAATTGATCGTGTTTAACAAATAAACCCCCCAAAAAGAGCTGCATAACAATTGTACAAAATGTTATCATGTTCGTCAAATCATGAAAAAGACCCAAATTATTATTACAAAAATTATTGCCAATTATTTGCTGTCGAATGAATTGTTTTCAATTATGTCTAATTGTGAACATTGTATTGTTTAACAACTGCACAATTTGCTCTTGTCAAATTAATGTAGTTGCCTTGTGGGTTGCACAACTAAGGGACTGAGGTACCAAGCTGACCGTTAGTTGACGAAAATTGGGACCTGACCAAAATACAATTTCGCTTGAAGCGCCCACAAAAATTTGCGGACCGAGAGACACGGAAATGGAAAAGGGGAATTTTAAAATTGGTATCGATTTTCCATTTGAAAATAATAATTGCACTAACAGCTTTAATAATGCCATTCCATCCGCATTGTATACACATAATTTCGTTTTAATATTGTGCCAGAAAAGAATTTTGGGAAACAATCTGCCATTCCCACTGAATCAAATCAATTAATTGGAATGGGATCGTGAAGAAATCAAATGAGCGAAATTAAGACCATTATGGGCGCCGATACCAGGTCAGGTAATCGGATTTGCCAGTGCATTTTAATTACTAAAAGTGTTTCTCGTTCTCACTCGCCCTTTTTTCTTAGTTTTTATTTTTAACGATTCGTCGTGTTCGGTTCTGGTGTCTTGCTTGTCGCCGTTTTGCCAAACACTAATGACCGTTTTGCGAGAGAGGGAATTTGCCGCGCCGCCGCCAAAGCGATCAAATCAGTAGACCATAACACCGATTATTGATCGTTATGGATCGAGATTTGTTCTCCACCAGCCAATATCAAATCGAAACGTGTCACCCAGCTCCCCTTGAATTAACGCCAAATGTCTTCATCATGCGAATTTGTGAATAAATCGCGTGAAATATTGTAATTAAAAAAAGTTCAGCTTTTAATTTAAGTAATCTTAATGCAGAGTGTCTCTCGCTTGAAACAGGCAGGCCAATTTTCCGGGTGATTGGTAATTGGCCTCTCGCAGAAGTTCGCACATCGACTCCCTCATTATGTGCGCTTTTTGGAGGAGCTTATCATCAGCACACCAGCTCGCGCTCTCATTAATGCAAATCATATGATTATTTATTCTGCTCTCGTTCCAATCTGGTCTCCCTGTCTCCAGGGAAATGACTTTCGTTCTATCATTAGGCTCTCAATCGACAACACCATTCTTACATTGATCGTACAATTTGTTAACAAAGATCGAGACACAGTGACATTTTATAAGTTGTGCTTTGTACTCGTAACTATCTAATTTCTAAAATGTTTTCCATAAAATAAAAGATAAATAATCGTGATAAGTATAAGTAAAAAAAGAGGTGTAAAAGTTTAAAAAAGAATTAAATTCGTAAATGCAATATAATAAAAGTTTAACAGAATTTTTTAATTCAATGTAACTAATGTAACAATAGCAATAATAAATTATAATCCAACCGATCTTATAATCCACACTGTTTTTTACATAATGTGATGATGTACAAAATTTACAAATGAAGTACAGTTTTTAAATATTATATATAAAAATTAGAAGGGAATATTTGGTACTTTCATTTCCACGAGCAATTTATCATGCCGGCTTTTATTTCTCTTATCTGGCCTGTTGTCAATGTGTCCTGTTTAATCATCAGCATGTTAAAGGCTGAGAGCGCAAATCCAACATAAAGATGGTAATGTAAATTCAGACACTTATCGGTTTGATCTAATTGTATTGCATTGGACTGATCATTTATATTTCCTGTGCACAATCAATGCCAAATGAGAAAGAGGCTTACGCAAAATAAATGCGAATCTCCATTCAGCAATTCATTGATATGCAAGTCATATAAACTGCGATAAAAACCGATCGCGAATAATACTCAATTTTGCGATTTTATGGAAGCAGCATTTTATAAAACGTAAACGAATGTACATGTTAATTCGTTTAATAAATTTCAAAGGCGAAACGTCGTCGTCGTTGTCAGCAGTCCATTCAAGGAATCCTGTTCCCACGATCACACGTTGGTGGCCGGCCAGTCTCTCACGATATATAGCCTCTATAAGGCCTCTTTTGGCGAAAGCGATGATTTATGTCGAGTGACTTCCCCAGAGATTCGGGACTTTTCGACGCTACCAATGCAATCTTCTTGTTATCTCAATCGCAGGGGCCGAAGACAGAACAGGAAACGAACAGCCAGAACAACTAAACCGGTCATTTTGTCAGAAGGACTCCAAGGAAGCTACTAAAAGTCACGCGATCCGAATAAAAGTGGGCAATTTGATTTGAAACAATGCCGTTCCCTAATGCAAGATCAAAAGACACAACCGGTATCTAAAATACCTCAGATTAGATGACATGCCATTCCTCAAAAACTGTAAATTTACCGTTCATAATTACATGGCAGATCCTTATACCTGTAAGAAGAATATTCTTCACGTTATGATTTATGAAACGGTAAAGCTATGTCAATTATTTATTTTTATTTTAATGGAATAAAATCGACACTTATTTTAAATATTAAATAAAATTGGAGAAACTAGAAATAAAAATAAAGAAATTATTAGCAAATTATTCAAGTAACCTTTTTTAAAGTCTTTTATAACGTTGATTTATTCAAAATAACTACAAATTTACTGAAAAACTCAAACTTCAAAATTTCCAACTAATTTATTTATAAACAATGTGATTTATGTCTATCTTAAAGATAAATTATTTGAAAAATCAATAAAACAAAATATCTATTATGCAAAATTTGCAAAACTCTTTTTCATTTTTAACGATTTAACAAAAACAAATTGCATTTCTTTGTTCATATTCAACGAAAAGCTAAAAAAATTGTATGAATTCTTGTTAAGATAATAAGAAATATCGAGCATGATATTCGAAACTTAATGAAGTTGTTTCATTGGTCTAACACCTGAAAAAATTTATGAAGGCGCCAGAATATTATGTCGTGCTTCTTGCTTATCTAAACTTCTCCCAATTACATTTCAATTGTTGTAGAGATATCGTTTGATTTGATTCTAGAGTCCATTCAGGAATTTATTGTCTTCATCCATTAACAACACGTGGATGGTCTATTTCGAATTTATCAATGAGAGTAGACGTAACAAGCCCTTTAAGATAATTCCTGTCTAGGTCTTATCAAATCATTTTTGGGATCCCGAAGATCCTCTGGAAATCAATTCCGATTTTATTGCGGCGAGATACGTGCGACAAGTCGATAACTTCATTTTGTGGGTCTGGAATCATGTCTGTCCAGTCTGAGGCGACGTCAATCTTTTTACCGATCTACACGGTCACTGATAGCCGTCGAAAATTAATAGACAGAGACCGACCCTTATTTCGCACCATTTTCTACAGGAATTGTAGGTGGCATTTCTTCGTCCTTTCTTTAAATTTCTCTAGGTACTAAAATTAATGGACATTCAATTGAATTGTATTTTTTTCATATCCTCCAGAGCTTCAAATACCTTAAGCCTTATTGGAAATAGAGAAATTATTTTTTAGCCAAGCAGTTTTGAACAAAGGAACAAAAATCAAAAGTGTTTGTACCTGAAGTATGTTTTAGTTAAAAATGACATCTTTTTAAATTGAAATTCGATCCGTATTTAAGTTAATTTTAAGAATATATTTTTAAATGTAAAGAAGAATTTTACATGAATCAATTATCATTTTTATGCTTTTGGAAAATAGAAGTCAAAGCAATTATTTAACACATTAGAGATATTATGAAGTAATAACTTCAGAAAATGCCTCAAATTCCAATGGACCAATGGAATTAAGAGTAAAATATATTTTTTTATACGAAGAAGAAAAAGAAAGCTCTATTCAATATAGTATAAAAACGAAGAGTTGCTTAATACACTTTTTTATCATAAGTTTAAAATATTATAGTCTCAAATTCAATTTAAATCTTAATAATTTAAGATTTTTTCGTTTTAACACTTTCTTTTGAAATATTTAATTAAATAAAATGTGCCCAAAACTAACGCAACTTTTGAATTTGTTATAAAACAGAAGTTTAAAGCTACAACAATTAGGTGAATCTTAAAGGTTATTAGTTAGGCTTTTGTTTGGTAAGGCACATAGATACATAGTCTCCAGGACCATGTTCTTTTCATGAAATTTTTGAAAACCAATTCGAAAAAAAAATGTCGTCAGTGATGAGGCTCATTTTTATGGCGGAAACTACATTCATAAGTAGAATTGTTATATTTTGGGCTGAGACACTAATAATGGTTATTGAAAATAAAAAGTCTCTCGTTCTGTATTGTTTTTAGTGCAATTTTTGGACTAACATTGTAATTTGGATCTTGCTTAATCAAAAATAGAGCTTGTGCAACTTTTACAATCAATTTATGATGCCTATGGTCCTATAATTATTGATTGNGCTGAGACACTAATAATGGTTATTGAAAATAAAAAGTCTCTCGTTCTGTATTGTTTTTAGTGCAATTTTTGGACTAACATTGTAATTTGGATCTTGCTTAATCAAAAATAGAGCTTGTGCAACTTTTACAATCAATTTATGATGCCTATGGTCCTATAATTATTGATTGAATTAGGCATTGGTAGGTATTAATGTGTACGTTGTGAATTTTTGAAAATAATACGTTTGGAGCTGAACAAGCGACGAAACTTTCGGAATTTTGAAAGAAATGTTTCAACATCATATTATTTCTCTATAATTAAATTACATTTTAATACTTTATAATTGATTTAAGACTTTACAGGTGATTTTTTTACATTATTAAGGATATCTGGTCAGGCTGATTTGTATGTAAAAATTTTATAAAAAGGATATGGTCCTACAAGCATTAGCCTAATGGCGTGTGCACACCGAAAAGTCA
>JXOV01030514.1:0-42979 GCA_001014945.1 Clogmia albipunctata
ACGTTCTGGTAAATCATCAACATTTTAGTCACTTTATATCACTGTATCTATCTCTGTACAGATGCCTTCGACTTTCTCATATGTTTAGCAGCCGCTGATTGCGACATTTTGGGATCTTTCGGGTATGTGCAAAGGAACACAGCCTCGAAGCACGACGCGTATTTAGCACTCATGACGCTTAACGTTATTCTCTTTCAAAAGATCAACGAAAACTGAATATTTGTTGACAATGCATCAAGGACAAAGCTTTCCTCTATTGGATTGGAATTAGAGCGAAATCTTTCATAACCTGTCGCTAATGTCGACCACGCTCTTACTTGACAGAGTGTATTTTGGCAATAAAATGGATGACCTGACCCCATGAGTGTAGTGATTGAACTATTTAAAATTTAAAAACCTAATCAACCAAAATCTTACCCAAATATATTCTAAATTTCCTAAAAAAAAATAGTTAATCAAATATAATCTTTATACCATAAAATTATTTGGAAATATATATTAATCCATTTTATTTTATTAAAAAGATAACAAAATACTTTATTCCAATAAGCAACTACAAAGAAATAATCTATTAAATTTGAAAAATAATTGTATTTTCTTTAATTTATATAACATAATTCTATTAGAAACACGTGTTTCAAATATAATTATTTCATTGGTTATACTATATTAATAATTTTTGATGTAATTGAAAGCTCTCTCATATTATAAAAGAGATTCGAACTACATGAAGTGATTAAGTGAAAGAAGATACAACCACTGCCCAAATGAATTAATCAGCTATTAATTGGCCTAATTAATGGTCTATATAATTGATCTGTTACAGAATCAAATTTTAGGCAACCAAAAATGAAAATTGGTCAAACTTTTACATTGATTATTCGCAATTTGAGTGGGAAATTATCGAAGAATTCGGTGCAATGAAATAATGGAGAGTGAAATTCCAAAAGTAAACATTATCTAACACCGATCAGGTGAATTCAAATCGATTAGCAGGTGTAAGTTTATGTAAATTGTAATATGTCTTTCTTCTTTTTTCTGTAATTAATTGCTAATAGAAACATCATAATGGGTAATTAATTTATCAATTTGATTGATAGGTCAGTGGAACTTTCTTCCGAATTAATTGAATTTTGAAAAATATAACGGAAGCAGACATAATTTGTGTATTAATTCATGTTTTTTATCAGGTCAGTGGAACTTTGATAATGCGATCGTTTTTCACGGAATATTTTAATACCGTTTTGTTTTTTTGGCAAATATTTTCTTATCTGATCGCTAAAAGCTCGATTATGAAAATATCAAATTGTTGATCGTATTTTACCGCAATTACAATTGTTGTATAACGTATTTCACAAATTGTGTTTCTGTTTTGCCAAAAATTCTTCGGTCCGGTAGTTCTGGAATTCGGGCCTAAAGTAATAATTCGGTAATTAAATTTGTTTAAGACTGACTCCATACAAAACTTATCCACAATTGCAAAGAGAAAAAAAACCACAACAATTAACACGTCAATTTGATACACAATCAGCTGTTGCTTTTGAATGAAATAAATTAGGCAAATGAAGAATATAACGGCTCAGTCTTACCTTAACGAGAGATCATTATTCAAATGAATACTCCACAATAAATCACGTTTAATCATACTTTATTTCCACTAATTGTTGCTCGATTTAGATAAAAGATCATAACTTAATTTACTTCAAAGTATTGTCTTAAAAATATAAAATGCATCATATATTTTTAAAAATTAATAATAAACATTCATTATTTATTAGGAAGTATAACTCAAATAAAATAATTAAAAATTGTTTGTTTTCATTTAGTCATTGAAAAGAATTAATTTGTTTGATTAATACTAAAAATTCCTTTTCAATTCCTATAAGGAACTTTGTTAAATTTTCGTTGATCATACGTAGTGTTTTTTTGTGTATTAGTGATCAATTAAGGTAACTAGATTGCTGTTCCACGGATACTATTCCGTCTCATTTTTATTCTTTGGGATTGTTTTCTATATACACAAAAAGCTAGAAAAAGGTATAACTTGGTGTACCCTGGAGATAGTTAGATATACTTGTACAATTATTTATAATCGAATATTTTTTCAAAGAAGGATTATGCAGATAATGCAATCAACCGAAACCTCGTAGGCTCGGACCATATCCTCATGGACTACCCGGCGCTATCACACAAGAGATATTGCTTAGCTACCTAGGGAAGTAGTTATTTTCGTTTCAAGAGGGTTTAAGTTTCGGTTTTCAAGAAGGAAAACTGTTTCCGCTAGGAGACGAAGTCGATGACGCGAATAGCTTCTTTCGAGAAAACTGAATTAAACGTTGAGAAACGAATGCTATTTTCCCCAATTTTCATTTGTAAAATAGCACAAAAACAAAGTAAAACTAATTAAATATTTATTTGAGAACCATTGAAACATAACTTTGAATGACTTCTGTCAATAATTCACAGAAACTACCCTAAATGAAATTGTTTTGTGGTGTGAAATTGATTTGTTGCAAATATAATTTTTTAATACTGATCATATTAAATGATATTTAGAATTTAAATTTGATATAATATGAANATCAAGTTTATTCAAAAATATCAATTTATATCGTGACTAAAATTTAATGAAACATTTTGATGTTTCATTCTTCAGACTAGAATAAGAAGTCGAATGATAAGTTGTATTTGTGAATGGAGTTGCATGTTTTCATTCCTATAGTACTTTTTTCATTCCTGTATCCATTCAGTTTTTCAAGCCGTGATGATTATTATGTTTCATTTAGAAAAGTTTCACTTTTTATTGAAGCATAAATTAATGAAAACAAGTACTTTTTATATCAAAATTGGGAAAAATAATTATTTGATCGATTTCTGATCAATTTTCTTGCAATATTTGCTCGTTTTTTGTGCCGAAAAAGGGCCCGAGAACGATTCGGTTTGGACACTTGTTAACCCATATGGTGGCGGGGACACTCGTCCATTTAATTATGGTCCAGTAAAACGGAAATCGATTGTGGCACAAAATCTGTTTCTTTTACTTCATTTACGTTTAATAGGCAATATCAGACATGAAATTCTTCTTGCAATAATGAGCTGTAATTAATTCCATTTAAGTGCCTTTTAACCCAGAATTTTGTTATTTAACATTTTAGATTTTTTACCCTTGACTTAAGTACGTGAAAGATAAGTAGAAACAATCGATTTTGAGCTACATATCACTTTTGATCAAATTTGTAAACGTAATTCAAATTATAAAGTGTTAAAAGGTGCTAATTGAATTATCAAATGTTAAGTTTCACTGACAAAGCTTTATTGGTAATTCCATGTATTGGATACACTGTAATTTAATATATTGTTGATCGATCATTTAGCATTACAAATTATTGAACATTTGCTTCAAATTTAATCGATATTGACGGAAAAATAGTAATTAAACTAATTATATGGTTTTGCGTGTGATTTGTAATAGCTAATTACATGTCAAAATAAAGCAAATCTTAGCCGAAATTGGTGTTGTTTTCTACCAAAATTAATTCCATCGGTACAAGGTTTTAGAAATGAACTGAATGTAATGCTTTAAAGCTTGGTCATTTTTTTATGAAGTGGTTAGTTTTTGGTTAACATTTGCAAAGAAAATAGTTCTTGTGTCTTGATTAAAATGAATGTTCCTTTGAATTATACCGCTTGGGGATCAAGCCTAGGAACAGTTCGCGGTATCGTTACGTTATTAATGCAAACTTTGACGACTAAATTAATGTCTCATTATCCTTGGCCAAGTGATTACGGCCCAACTGCGCTCCAATATGGATTACCGGAATACGATTTCATTGTGATTGGAGCGGGATCAGCTGGAGCTGTGGTGGCTAATCGATTGTCTGAGAACCCCAATAGGAATATACTTTTATTGGAAGCTGGTGGAGACCCTCCCATCGAATCTGAAGTAAATTATATTACTTACATTATCGAAAATTTAGCTGTTTGAAATTGATTTGAGTTTTGTAATAACAACTTGTTTCAACAACTGATAAAGTGTATTTTTAAGATGATTGAAAAGAAATTAGGTCTCTCGGAAACAGTGAAAAGCTCGTTTTGTGGTTGATATTTCTCACCCCTTTCCTCATTGAATAATCGCTAATTTTTCCTCAATAATTTTAGCAGAAATAACTAGTTTATTATAATAAATAATTATAATACATACTAACAATTTCAATATCTTTTTTCCAAGGTTCCCGCTCTATTATTTTCAATGCTGAGGACAGAATATGATTGGAAATTGTATGCAGAACCATCTGATCAATTCGGGAAAATTTATGATCATGGAGTTTACATGCCTCGAGGAAAGATGCTGGGAGGAAGCAGTTCATTGAATGGAATGTTTTACTTGAGAGGATTCAGACATGATTACGACGAATGGGCAGAAATGGGAAACGAGGGATGGGATTTTGAGAATATTCTTAAGTACTTCAAGAAATCAGAAAACAATCAAGCATCTGAGCTACTTGAAAACTTCAAATACCATTCCACAACAGGTCCAATGAAAGTGGATTTTTATAGAAGCAATAACACAGTTTTGCAAGTTATATTGGAAGCGGTTAAAGAAAGAGGGTTCAAGGAAGTGGAAGACTTTAACGCCGATCAAGAACTAGGATTTGCTTTTATACAAGGAACCTTGACTGGTGGACGTCGACAAGGTACAGCTCAGACTTTCTTGTCTCCAATAAAAAATCGGTCCAATCTTCACGTCATTAAAATGGCCCATGTAACCCATTTGGACATTGAGAATGATAAGGTAACTGGAGTCAATTTTAACTACAATTCAATGGCCAATTTAAAAGCTAGAGCTCGAAAGGAGACTATTTTATCAGCAGGAGCAATAGGATCTCCTCAAATTTTAATGTTAAGTGGAATTGGACCAAGAAATATGTTGGAAAAGTTCAATATTGAAGTTAAGGCAGATCTGCCAGTTGGTTACAACTTTCAAGATCATGTTTTTGTTCCATTATTTTTCAGTTTCACTGGAGCTGAACCACCTTTAACTGCATTGTTTTTTATCGAACAATTATATAAATATTCAACTACTAAAACTGGACTTTTTAGTACTATTCCAGGAGATATGTTGGGGTTTTTGAATACTAATGGCCAAAATGAACCAAATATTCAAGTTCTCCATTTCGTTTTCCAGCCTCAATTCTCAAATTTATTGGATAGTCAATATTTGGAAATATTTGGTTTTCCAACGGATATAAAAAATTTGTTAATGAATATTAATGAAAAGAGCATTATTATGATGGCAGTTGTTACATTGATAGATCCTAAATCTAAAGGAAGAATAGTCTTACAGAGTAAAAATCCAGAATATAAACCCAAGCTTTATCCCAACTACTTAGAAAACAGTCAGGATATTAAAACCATAGTCTCAGCACTGCAAATCTATTCTGAAGTGGAAAATACAAATGCATTGCGAAAATATGACGGACAATTGATTCAGTTCGTTCTTCCAGAGTGTGATATATTTCAATACCGTTCCATTGGATATTGGGAGTGTTATGCAAGACTGTTTTCAACAAGCCAATGGCATCAAGCAGGAACAGTGAAAATGGGCCCAGTAAAAGATGAGACAAGTGTGGTGACTCCAAATTTAAAAGTGAAAGGAATTGATAATCTTCGAGTAATCGATGCAAGTATAATGCCCAATGTGGTCAGCAGTAATGCTAATACTGCCACTATTATGATTGGTGAACGTGGAGCAGATTTTATCAAAGAATTTTGGGCTGTTGATTAAACATTTTGGATCAGGAATACAAAACAGACACCATTTGTAATGTCGGTAGCCTGACATTTTGAATTACATGATAAATTTTATAAAATATATAGTTTTATCATTGCACAATAATTATAATAAAATATGATTGATTCATAGAATAAAAAGAAACTCCAACAAAGAAAATAATAGTATATTTCGATACAAGTGGTTAAATAGAGGTAATTACAGCATGAATTTGCCATGTATTTTGAGGAGCGCAGCGAGTTTATTCCCATGTGTATTTAACGCTATTTTGTGAAATTCCGAAAAAATACCAGTTAATCGATAGTTAATAATAAAACCACTGTTCGATTTTCATTCACAAAGGAAATCTCAAAGTGATCCGATAATTTACTGGAAGGGTAGATTATTAGCATACCACCACCAGCTATAATTTAAGTAACAATTAGACGTTTATAATATTAACATCTAATAAATATAGTCAGTGATTTATTGATGCACTGAAAATATACAAAAAAAAACTCCTATTGAAATTATACGACGAACACTCAATTTTTTAATTACATAAATTTCAGAGCTTAAGAATAAAATAATATTCATTTAATTAATTACTTTTTATTTTTTATACAAAATTATTCAAGTAAATAAATTTAAGAGACTGAAAAAAGCTAATCCTTTATTTATACAAAAAGGTTAGAATATCCAATCTTTTTTTACCAAATCCGCTCCACGTTCTCCAATCATCATACTCGCGGCATTCGTATTTATACTAACTATATTCGGCATGATACTGGCATCGATGACCCGAAGATTGTCAATTCCTTTGACCTTTAAATTGGGAGTCACTACACAGGTGTCGTCGTCTTTGGGTGCCATTTTGCAGGTTCCCGCATGATGCGATTGGCTGGTCGTTAGGTGCCTTACATAACACTCCCAATATTCATCAGATCCAAACTCATGGGAATCGCATTCGGGCAGCGCAACTCGAATGAATTGCGCATTAACTTTTCTATATACCTCAGTATTTACGATTCGCGAAAAGTTTTGCATAGCTGTCACAATATCTTTCAGGTCTTGTTCATCATTCAAATAGTTGGGATAGAACAGAGGTTTATACTCAGGATTTTTACTTTGAAGGACCATTCTTCCTTTAGAATGAGGAGATGTCAGGGTCACACAGGCCATAGCTATACTGTTGTTCATATTCACGGTGGTCAAAAGATTTCTTATGTCAACGGGAAATCCAAATAATTGGAAGAATTGATCCAACAAAGCTGAAGATTGGGGAGGGAACACAATATGTGGAATTTGGATAGTGGGTTCGTTCTTTCCGTCAGTGGTGAGTAAGAACATCAAATCAGCTGGAATAGTAGCCAGAAATCCTGTCATTGTAGTCAAATATTGGAAAACTTGTTGAGCTATAAAGAGGGGTGTTATTGGGGGTTCTAATCCGGGGAAACTATAGAAGAGTGGGACGTAAGCATGATCCTGCAAATTGTAACCCACTGGCAAATCTTCTTTAACTTCAATGTCGAACTTTTCCAACATATCCTTTGGTCCAACTCCACTCAGCATCAATATTTGAGCAGATCCCATTGTTCCTGCTGACAAAATAGTCTCCTTCCGAGCTCTCGCTCTCAAATTTGCCACTGAATTGTAGTTAAAATTCACTCCAGTCACTTTATCATCCTCAATGTCCAAGTGGGTTACATGTGCCATTTTAATGACATGAAGATTGGGGCGATTTCTAATTGGAGACAAGAAAGTCTGAGCTGTGCCTTGTCGACGCCCGTTTGCTATAGTGCCCTGCACAAATGCATATCCCAGCTCTTGATCAGCGTTAAAGTCTTCCAACTCTGTGAATCCCATTTCACCAAGAGCGTTCTTTACCACTTCCAGAACTGTGTTATTACTCCTATAGAAATCAACTTTCACCGGTCCTTCTGTAGAATGGTACTTGGTGTTTTTGATAAATTCAGGCGCTTGTTGATTTTCCGATTTCTTGAAGTATTCCAGAACATTTTCAAAATCCCATCCCTCGTTACCCATCTCTGCCCATTCGTCGTAGTCATGTCGAAAGGCTCTGAAGTAAAACATACCCCCTATGGAACTGCATCCTCCCAACATTTTTCCCCTAGGAAAAAATGTTCCATGATCTAATGCTATTCCATGCTTATCCGATGGTTCCGCATAGTATTTCCAATCATATTCGGTTCTTTGCATAGCAAACGTCAAACCTGGGACCTTTATAGTTTCGAAAGAAAGAAAATATTATTCAAATCAGAAATATTTTAAATGTATGAATATTGCAAAAAAAGCTACATCCGCCCAGAGCGGCACAATTTTTGGCCGTAATGCGATATTTCTAATGAAAACGTACTTTTTGAGACACAATTTTTTTAACAACGCGTTATCATCTTATTTTGCTATTACTCTTACTAATATGTAATTGAACAAAAATAATAAGAAATGAAATTGATTAAATTTATTTTAAGATAGCGACAAATTTCGTACTTGCAAGAACAATATTGGTAAGTGATTAAGATTTTGATTAGGAAGGAAAATCATTGAGAAAAATTAAAAATGTTCTTGGATTCTGAGTTTAGGGACTCTTGAGCTTTGATGTGCCTCGAAAATGGCTACCATTAAGGATAACGTGAAAAAAAATTCAAAATAGAAAATGTTCCAGATATTGGAGATATTAGATGCCTTCTACGAGTATATCTAAAAATTACAAAGATCCTATAATGGCAGAATTTGGGGTGTGGGTAACTTGTCCGTGTAAAGACACGATTTCTCACTTCAAACAACAAGTATCACTTTATAAAAGAGACGTTGTTTTATCGCAAAAACTGTTTTTTTTATCAATTCGTGTGCCATTAGAGTTCAGGATCAATCAAAATAATGGACAACAACCGAAATGTGCTTCAAAATAGGCAAAGATTGCCCAATGGACCACAAACCGGATAACTACGATTTCTGGCATTTGCATGTGGATGATTGACGTCGATTACCTAGAATAGGCTAAAGGATAAGAGAGTTTAAGAATAAAAAACTATGTTACAAGAAAAAATTGCTCTTTCGCAAAACTATGCCGGTTCACACCTTTTCAGTTACCATGACCAAATTGGTCGAATGCTACCAACTAATATCCACGGTCCCATCCTCGGTATTCTCAAGACTTGACCCAGTACGACTTCTTTCTCTTTTTAAAGTTTAAAGTCCCTGAAATGACTGAAATGTGGGTCAAATCAGAGAATATTGCCGCTAATGAGGGCTATAACATTTTGAGGGCCTTTGGAAAATTAATAAAACGGTTTAAAAAACTTGAAGAATGGTTCAAGTATATAGCTAAAAGGAGTCTATTTTGAAAAAAAGAATCTACACTTTTCCAAACATTCATTTCTCTTTTTGTTTCATAATACTTCATTGGACTGTAAATTGTTCACTCGCCTCTTGTAAATTGTTTAATACTTTTATACATTTGGTGCGTTCAAAGTAAGCTTTTGTTCACTCATAGCATCCATTCAAAATGAGTTTTTCTTCTCTAGGGAGACAAAAAACAAAAACTGTTACTTTGTCTCACGCTCACGTACTATAATAATAAAATAATGTACTGAAATTGTTTTATTAAAATTTTTGACATTTTTCAAATCAAAGACACTAGATTACAAATGTATAAAATTATGTGTACTCTACGGGTTCAATTGAATTTTGTTCATTCGAATTTCTTGTCAACCTCAGCAAGCTTCGGTTGACAACTGAAATTCTCATTGAACAAAATATCACTTTGAACCCTAAGTGTACAAATAACTATTTTTTAGTATTTTTCCACGCATTACTGATGATATTATTGATAATAATTTCCAATAATTGTTGTAATAAAGGTGAATGTAATTAAGCCATTTATGTTAGGATTGCCTAAGCTAATGTTTTTTTTTTTCAATTATGAGTAAGTATGGCTTTTGTCGTAAGGGTGCAAATAATAAATCATATTAAGTCTTTTAGAAATGTGATTAAAATGAACTTGTCGGTATAAAAGTTCCAGATCAAGATAATTAATAATATTTGATGAATAGTATTTTGTTTATTTTACACACATGTGAATGATAACGATTGAGGCCCTTTTCCAAAAACCAATTTTCTACAAAGAACAATTTTATCTGTTTAACTTTGAAACACATATTTTTGTTAATTTGAAACAAAAACTAAACTATTAACGCACTTTTACTACAACATTATATTTAAATGATTACTTCAGACTCGATGGGAGGGTCACCTCCAGCTTCTAAAAGAAGCACACTCCAATCGAGGTTCTCTGACAGTCTATTGGCTAGTATTGCACCAGCTGATCCTGCTCCAACCACAATGAAATCGTATTCCGGTAATCCATTTTTGAGGGCAGTCGGACCAAAATCCGTTGGATAAGGAGTCAGCAGCGACAGAGGTGTCGATAAAAGAGATGGCAGCATCATGGTCAACATACTACCCACTGCACTCAATCCGGGGTTGAGCAAAGTATAGTTCATTATTGCGTCCATTTTTACACCACACACCGCGAACTTGTTGCGCTTTTGACCGGCTTAATATCAACTAACCAACTAATTTATAAAGTGCTTGTTTATATAGTTCGAATATTTTACAACTAATTATATAACTAACAATAAAAATTGTTAGCAAATTCTGTCGCGATTTTTGACACGCAATGGTAAATAATATGGTATTTATGTTCGACAAACATTATAATTAGCAAATTATTAATAAACAATAATTTCAAAAATGAATAACTTAAAGTAGGTTTCTTGTTTTCGGGTCATTAATCGAACACGAATTTTTCTAATTATATTAATTAAACTTATTGATTATGAGTTACCTCGCGATAGTGAAATGAAACTGAACACTCTATCGATCGTTCAGTTTCATTTCATTATAAAAGAAAAAAAAGGAAATAAGATCAAAAATTTCCTGATGAACTCTCAAAGCTAATAATTCTATAGCTGATAGTATTAAAACTTTAATTAATAAAAATATAACTTTTGTTTTTATTCTATACTTCTATGTAATTTAATATATAATAAAAAAATAAAATAAACAGTAGGGTTTTTATGAATTTTTAAATAAATTTCCACATAAATCTAAAAAATTATTGCTTTTTGAAATATAAAATTTAGTTAAAACATAGTACTATATGAATGTGCTCTATGAAAAAACAAATTTTTGTGCCATAATATCAATTTTATGTTACTAAAATGCATAAAATTGGTTATTTTTTTTAAAAAGATTCATTGCAAGGAGAATTGAAGATTTTTCCGAGAATACAGTAACAACACTTCGTGAACACATTGCAAAATTGGAATACTGTTCTGAGCACTTGATGAGAGCGCGATATTATCGATAAAGCATATAACATATTATCATATTATTATGAAATTCAGTTTAAAATTACTGAAGAAATACGTTCACTGATTACAAATCATGTAGCCTTACTATAGTCTCGGCTCGCCAAAAAATTGCGCTCAACCTACCATTTATTTTTTTTATAATATTGTAAAAATTGCATTTGATTGCAATTATTTTTAAAGAGAAATTTATTTCATTATAATTAAATTTATGCAATTATTTAATTAAGTTTTTAACAGCTTAAATCGAAACAAATTTCAATAGTTATGACAAAGGAATTCCGCACCAAAATAAACTAAAAGAAATTATAATTCATAAAAAAGGACTCTACGTATACGGCCATCTCTCCCAATCAAGTTGGAAAAGTTGTCAAATTTCCAACTGTCAGTTTTTATTAGATATTTTTTAATTTTCAACCCGAGCCAAAATGTATTGATATGATAATAAGGTAAATTAATTAGGCTTGCAAGTAAAAGTCTTTCAATTTACTACGCTTTTCATTTTACTATTTACAGCCCTTCTTCCAAAAAGTATGGATATTTCTTCCAAGTGTGCCCTATTTACCTTTGCGCGACTTTTATTCAATGAATGTAATTTAAATGACTATTCTTCACTATGTATTTAATTTAAGTAATTTTAAATAAAGTGAGTTTTATTTATTTATAAATTTTAGATTACTTGCAATAAAAAGAATATCGGATATACTGAACACTTATTTTTACTATAAACTTTACGAATTTGCTTTGGATGTGCTAATAAAACATTAATATAATAGTAAATTTTAATATATCATTACACGAATCATTTTTCGATTAAATTAATTTAAAAAAAGTGATTCAACAAGAAGCGAAATTTTCCGCGCGATAATTTTAAATCAACAGTTTGAGGAACATAAACCGTTGGAATTTAAAAAACCGAATCTCCGGTTAGAGTAATTCATCCAAGCTAATTTTTACTTGTGCTACGCATCCAAAGCTAATTTTTACCAATTTACCACAAAAAATACCTCTACCTACCTGCTGAATGAATTAGTTTATTTTCATTTTTATTTTTTTCGTGGAGAAGTGAACAATAAGTCTGCTGCCCAGCAAGGAAAAAAATTTTTTATTAAACTTCTTCTTGTGGATTATTGTGCTGTTGTGGAAAGTGCTGGGCTGAAACTAGTTTGATTCCATATTAATAATTTGAATCGAAAAGTGTCTGGACGGAAAATCTGATGATTCATTGAATCACGTTAAATGTTAAGAGTTGACTTTCACTACGCTACATAATAATAGAGTATAGTGGACAAAACACAAGTTTTTCGATGGATTCCAGGAAAGCCTAGGTGAAGTGTGACTATTAAAGAATGTGGTGTGTGTGAATTGCTAAAGAATAAAGTATCCCGAAAGAGTTTGTTCAAGTGTGGTCTTTGGTTTGCGAAAAACCCAGTGTTTTTGTTTGTGGCTCTGTGAGTGAATAATAATGAAGCATATTTTCATTCTGACCACAACAAAGAATTAAGTTCAATATTTTTTAAACCGAACGAGGCCAATAAATCGCTCTATAGTTTAGAGCTAAGCAGCATCGAAAAATCTTAAAAGGTAAAGCCATTTTGCAACTCACCTTTGTATTGGAAGATCACCGTGATTGTTGTGCAAGCTAAACGATCAAAACGAGCAAAAATCGCACATTTGTTTTTATCTATTCTTGTTTCGATCAACTTTTATCTTTTGTTTTGATATATTAGTGCAAAAAGATAAAAATAAACACGTGGGCTTATTTAATCAACAAAAAAACAATTTGCCCTGAAATTATTTAGAATTGTCGATCACAGAGAGATTGTTTTTTATTTCATTCACTTTGTTTGAATATGTCGATCGAGAGGCAATACTATGATTTTTTGTTGTTTAGTTAGCTTGTGTAGAGGTAGTAATTGTAATTTCATTTAACTCTGTTTTCCTTGTGTAAAAATCATGAGCTGAAGCTGCAAACCGGAAATTTAATAACATTAGCACACACTTGTATTGTAACCATATTATTACCGACCAGGCTCTTTTGATTCTCCAATTTATTAGCTCCATTGATGGGTAAATCCAATCTTTCTGTCTGGCAAACATTATTTAGATATGTTAGAATCTTTGCAGTTTCGTTCGAAACAGGTTTCTTCACTTACGCAGAGAGTGACCATCAAAACAAGAAAAACACAAATTAGATGCCGAGCCGGAGATGAAGGTGATTCTCCATTTTGAGCTTTAGTTTTTGTTTTTTTCTCTTTTATACTGCTTTGATCAGTATTGGATTTCTATAAATTCTGGATATTAATTAGTGAAAAATATTAAAATTTGACTTTTTAAACCAGATTATTCCAGAAATACATGAGAAAATTAGTGTTATCCCATTTAGAAATAGATTTTATTGTTTCTAAAATGACTTTTTCTTTGATTAATAAACCCATTTAAGAGACACTGTTGAATAATAATCAAACGGTTGTCTCTTGTTCTTTTATAAATTCTTTAAATCGTTGAATAAGTCACATACTATTCGTGGAAATGATTTTCAATTCCAATAGAAAAAGCTTCTATGGAATGGAAGGAATTTTATCTACGTCCAGTTTAGTCATACTTGATCCGATTATTCTCTTGTTTACTACTGCTTATATCGATCTTGACCCAACTATTAAATTATGTCCAGTGTCGTGGCAATGAAAAGATCTAGAAACTTTATCAGAGTTCTGATAAATCGAGTTCAGTGGCATTTTGAAATTCTGCTTCAGATCAGCCTACTCATAAAACTGGGCGTTTAGTCAGTTGGAAATCCAACCAGATAATGTTATCTAATGTCGTGTATTCACTTTTCATGGTTGAATTTATTGAAACACCCCTTTTTTAATCAAATTCTAGATATTTTGTAAGGCTTTTAATTAAATGACTCATTCTTTTGGTTCGAACTATTGAAAAAATAGAGGTTCAAAAATGTTTTATACCACAAAATCGGCTTAACCAAGGTCCAGTTGAAAGATATCCAAAGTGGTTGTGTCATCTGACATTTTCAGATTTCAGTTTGAGTTTAAATACCCCGTTTCAATGACTAATATTGAAATGTAATGCAAAATTGACATTCCTCCATGGGAAGCTCTTTTTTGTATACAATTTATGCGTGATTTTTGCTCTTGAGTCATTGTCAAATGATTACAACTCTTTATATTTGCTTTTATAATGACAATTTCCCAGGAAAAGTAAATACATAATACCCAGATTCACTTTTTATCAAGAGAATTTTTTTTGTATGAAGAGGTGCCCATTGTTCGAATATTGTTTATGAATTCTTCTAGCGACATGCGAATTGAAATGGGTCTGCAAAATGAGCAGCCCCCAACTCAATCAGGTGTTAATAATGTGCTTATTTAGCGAACTTGTTTAATTGGATGTTGGCTAAATATTCCCATTCTTTGCCACACGTGACTCTATGGCGCGAGATTATGCTAATTTCCCCAGCAATTGTTTTACATGTTTCTTTAAAGAGCAGCAATTAATGTCGGGTGCTGGAAAAGCAAATTGCAATAAATTGAAATCTTTATCAATAAGACAACATTCACAGATTCGCACGTTATTAAATAATAATTAAAAATCAATGACCTTTTGGGGAACATTCAATTTAAATTGTAACCAAATTGTAAGAACAATTGCAATAACTAATGATCTACTGAATTATTTATATTTTTCTATTATACTTCCCTAAAACCTGTTCAAATTGTTAGATGTTTTAAAATAAATAATATAATGGTCAGGCACTTTTAAGCTAAAAGGTTTCTGTGTTTTAATTTAAAATGAGTTTAAATTTTAAAAAATGTTTTAATTTAATATATAGGTTCTAACCATCTTTAAAAGGGGAGTAACAATGGCGCTGACGTTAATTGAATTTGGTGTCTAATTGAATAATATGATATATCAGAATTTTAAATTAGGAATACAATTGTCTCGAAATCCGGTCGGAACCCGTCCAGATTTCCGAGGAAGATTCAAATTGTGGTCTATTTAAAAAGCTTAGACGGTTGGGCGAAAACCATGAGAATTAATTTGGTGATTCTTTCATTTTTAGCCTTCGAGATCTATTGATAAATACGAGTTATTTGAGCTAATACAGTTTGTGAGTCATTAAACTGTGTATTGTTGGCCTCTAAAGTTCATTGAATGGTTCAAGTTCCCGATACCAATTACTGGTTAAACTAAAAGTTACAAGTCAACGATCCTCATTATCCGATAACCTTAGGAAATGGTAATGAAAGGGTTCTTTTACCCCTCTTTCTTTGTCGTCTTCCGAATTTTCCTATTAATAGTCAAGCAACAGGTTCTTCTCTTTAAATAAATAGTCATTTCCATGATTTGGTGGAATTTTACTCCTCTATTTGTGTTCAATTAAATATTCAAATCACCTCTTGGTGTGGGTGCTGATAACAATTAGAGATATATTTGTGACGGTGGTATCATATAATGCAACAATACAACAATTGAATAATTATTGCGTGAAGCTCGGGGCGGAATATTACATAAAAGAGTCACAGTTTTGTGCTTTATCAATAAATAATTCGTTTTCCCAATCGTGGCTTGTGGCTGGGTGCCTCCCAAGGTCGACATATTCACCTGTTTTTGCATCCATAATAGGCTCCATTCGGTTCTGTCTGTTAAAAATAGACTCAGAATTCGAAAAACGGTAATAAAGAAGGAAATGATGTTTTGTTGAGGCAGGTTAAGGAACATTTTCAAAGTCACACGTTATCGATCGATAAACCGTAATTTATAGCCGGTATTCCGGTGTTCATTATCTTGGCCCACTTCCTTACGGCGGCAATTCTATTCCGCCCGGCTAAACCAATTAAATAGCACGTGTCATTATATTTTTATCATTCAATTTGTAAATATTTCTTATATTTCAAATTTAGCATCTCAAATTAATAAAAATTCCTTAGAAAAAAATATGTAATCAATTTTTATTGAAAACTAATGTAAAAACTTGTGAAATGGATTGGAACTCAGCTAAACAAATATCTTTAATTTACTATTAAAATAATATATAGTTTTAATTGCAATGAGTTATGTAACTATCCGCTCCATGGTCGAATGGTTTCCATTTGTATATATCAATAACATTACCGAAAAATATTCCTAGCGAATTTTAAGGTAATGATGTTAAAATAGAAATAAAATGGACGGATGGCCTGGATCCGTTTACAACCAGTCTGGGTGCTATAAATTCACTAATAATACACTTAAAAACAAAAAGTCACTTTAATGTCTAAACCCGTTATAATAAGGTTGAGGTTGGGACATCTCATGTTTCTTACAGGGATTGAAAGGGAAATTTAATATAATATGTACATTAACTGATAATATTTTAACGCGTAAATAAATATTAAAAATCGTTTAAATAAACCATAACAGAGAAAAGTCACAGTTTTAAATACTGTAATAGCTTTTTTTTAAACTTTTCAATACGGTTGTTCCTTTAATGTTATATATTTTCTTATATTTATTATTTTTTGTTATGGATTTATTAACTTATGGTTTGTATTTGAAATTACAATAAGATGTGATTAGATAGAATTAAAATTTTTGAAATTATTTTAAAAGGAAATGAGTTTTATTTGATTTAATTATTTTTAATGAATGCAATTATAAGTAAAGAATATTGGTTTTGAACTCCACTAAATATAGGTTTTAATTATTCATAAAATAAAAGGAGAAACTGAAATTTCTATTAGCTTTCACAATTTGAAAACTCTTCATTTTATGTTTATTATAATAAACATAATTTAGTTTTATACAATAAAACCATGAGTTTTCTTTTCCTTGAAACTGAAAATGATAGTTTTATGTGAATAAAATAAAACTATTCTAAAAAAGTGATCAAATTAATTAACTTTCACAGATTAGAGATCTTTCGTTTTTTGTTACATAATTTTTTTGTTGAGAACTCTATTTGTATTCAATTTATAAAAACAAACATTTAGTCTTTTATATTGAAATCAATTAAAATATTACGTCATAAAATGATTAAATATAAAATTCTTAAATAACTGACGTAGTTGGTTTTTTCCTCAATTAAATATGGATACAATTTGATACTACGCCCAAATTTTCCAAGGTGTTAATTGTAATTGAAATATGTACATGACCGTACGTGACATAATTTTAAACTGGCTAGTCGAAACAAATATGATCCGTGGTGACCATATGGAGCTAAAAGAGAAACTTTGGGGTGACCTCTAAATAAAAATAGAGCTTAATCGATAATGTTCGTGTGATTAGAAGATTCACAAGACGACCTGGTTATGAAAAAGCGGCGATGGACGGATAACAAATCTTGGTTTTCGGTTGTGGACCATGAAGTCGATAACCGTTTAAGCATTTTCATCGTCTTTCATTCAGTCCATATCGCCACACAGAGCAGCACCACATACACTTGGCAATTAATTTTTCTGGCCACAACAGCACAGGTGAAACTTTTACCTATCCAGTTAGTCGCTTATGTTAAATTGTTATTAAGGCACAATTTTGACAAAACACGAATGGGAGATGAATTGTTTCTGAAATGGCGATTTAATGGCGTCACAGCTCAAATTTTATACGGTAATTTCTCGGTAGCGTTTCCATTTTCTTGGCACGCAAAATCAAAGCACAAGTGGAGTGAATTTGTCTCAATTTACAGAGTAATCACAACGTGTAATAATAAAACTCATATACGACTCGGTTATCGCGGAATAAAAAAATATCGCCATGTGGTCTTTCTGCTTAGAATAGTATCGAGATTGCAAACGATAATTTTAGCACGAATGTAGATCATCGCTGGAGAAGATTGCAGTTTAGAAATCGGCAAAATCTTCTAGATATCTTCATTTCGTCTTAATTGTTTACATCTATAATTACTTTGCGTTTTATGTACATTATTACAAATCATCTTCCTCTCAAGGTTTCTAAGATATTTTTTTTTATTGTTGTTTACCCCAAACTCATGAATTTTAATTACAATTTAAAGCATTTCTCAATAGCATTAATTTAACCCGAATTTTGACATTGATATAAATTATTTCACGCAATTGAAATTACAACAGTTTATCATAATAAACAAAAGAATTTATTAAAATAATTATTTAAATTGGGAAATTTCTACTTTGTAATGAATTAATTGGTTCTTTGAAGAGCGTATTATTTATATTAGTAGACCCTAATATCTTACATATTTTTGTGATAATAGATTGTTGCTCCTCTTCTAATAAGACTTAATTAGTCCAAGGTGTTATTACTATCCCATAACACCTTTTGGAAGAATAGACATAATTTGAGTATTATCGTATTGCTTATAAGGGAAATTAGCACATTTTAACCTTAATAGTTGTAACAATTTGTAAATTTCATTATGATTCATTAATGGGTCCCCAAAAATATGAAACGTATTGCTAAATCAAAGTGGCATTTAACACACGTTCCATACACAACAATCCACAATAAGCTAAGCAGGGTTTGAATGAAATTACCTGGCTGAATATGTTGTTGCACCGCAGAACACACGCAACACGACTTTTCCATTCCAATATCTTTGAACAAACATTGTGGTACAAAAGCGCACATACATTTATAGCGAAAAACAATACTGCTTTATGCAGTAATAATATAATTATGAGTAATAAAAGACACTTGAATTGGTTAAGAAATACATGAGCCTTTCAGTGAAATAAATGTCAAAAGTAAAACAATATTAAATTATTTTTCATAAAATTATTGTAAATTTTTTGTAGTCCCAACCTAATTTCACCTTGTATTATTTAAAACTTGGTTAAAAAACTCAATGATATAAAGAGATTCATGGTACGCTAACTCTTTGTATTAGATATTTTATTTGTTGTTGTTTAAACAATCGTATTTTCCTTTTTAAATGAAATTCTTTCAAGTTTAATATTGAAATCAAGATTTCATCATGTGATGTAAGGATATTTGCAACGAATAAAAATTGTGAGTATTATTATTGTTTTAATAATTAAGTCAGACAAATTGAAAACTTCAGAGGATATACTTATGGACATAGCCACCTAGGAAACCAATAATTCAATGAAGAACATAGTTAATTTAATAATAGTGACTATATAAATACCAAGCCTAATATGCTATAAAAGTAATTGAAATTAAAGGTGTAATGACCAACGTTTAATCAGAACAAATCACTAGGACAGGGGGTTCAATCTTTAACAACACCCTACTAACAACAACAAATTAGTCTTCTTATGTTAAGAGTTATCTTGATTACTAGCCTTTACAGCGAATACTTGGTGACGAGTCTGGGGATATTGATTATAGATATATTTATTAGGTAGGGATATCCTAATTTAATATTTTATATTATGGTTCGCATAATTTTTATATTGGCATAATAATATTCAAAAAAAATTCAGAGTGTTCATTTGCATTGACAGCCTCATGTAATTGTTGTAAGACATAGTAAACATATTTGATAAGATTCCCAATTCAAGAACTTTAATGTGTCGAAACAATTGTGGTTGTAGGTTCTAAAAATACGAGTAAGAAAATGGAAAGCTCACGTGCCGATTATTTCTTGACCTAGGAAAGATGCAAAACCTCACCCAATGTTTGTTGCCATCACAACGAAAGCATTTGAAATCTATGGTTTTTGAGGCCATGTAATGAAATTAGTCACATGTTGCTGGTCAAACAGAGAGAGACGTCGCGGTTGACTTGTGAGCATCGCTGTTAGTTGTCCATCATTGTGATTCGTTTTTGTTTTCGAGGAAAGATGGCGAATTTTGCAATCCGCAAAGGCGAGGGGGCATTAAACCATAAAATTAATCAGTTTTGTCTTGAACCATTCTGATTATTTCTGCCTCATAATAGTAATATTGTATCTGCAAGCTGGTGCTGGCGAGCATTTAATGAAATGTTGCATAAATCTTATGCTTTTCTGTTATGTAACGAGATCAGTGTGTTCTTTTGTTTGTTTTTTAATTGAAGTCAGCTAAAATGCTGATTAAGAAGAGAATTCTAATTAAATTTAAACATATCTCTCAATCAAGAAGAGGGAATTAAAAGGAATTGAACAAGGTATGCTCTTTAGGCTATTGTTGCAGAATGACGAGGGCAAATCGAGTAATTCTTAGTTTTTTAAAAGTACAAATGGTTAAGGTGTGTTAGAGCCCGTGTGGTCAAAGTCCCGTTTTCTTCGTGAAACACCAGCAAAAGTAGTTTGTTCCAGTCAGTCTGAGCCGTATTGTTCTGTCTGATTAATTGAATAAAGGTCAGGTCTAGCGCATTTTACTATGCAGAGTCGGCATCTTGTTTTTCCTCTCTTTCGATTGCACTGTGTCGACTAATATTGAAAGTAGGCAAAACTAAATAAAAAGAGAATCCGTTACGTGAAGCCCCGATCTATTATTGTGGAGTCAATTGATTTATTTTAGCCAAACTCAAATATCATATTAACAAAAGATTATTAACGGAAATTCGATCTAAAGACTGTTGGCTTTTGTTTGCAAAAATTCTAAACCGATTAATCTGTGTCAGTTGGAGTGAATAGTCTTCCTATCAGCTGGCTAACAGATTGACCATAAACCTCTAATCTATTTTCCAAAATGGAGCATCTTAATCAATTTCTTCTTCTCTCATAACTGATTTGAATCAAGTTTGACTGAGCTTTGGAAATAATGACCCAGGGAAATGGCTCATTAATTTATTCACAAGTACGCGGTGTGTTAATTGTCGAATTTAATAATGGCACTGTTCTGTTAGATGAGTTTCGGCGCAGTTTGAGCAGTTCTGCGTTATAATTACTGTATCTCTTCTTCTTTGGTTGCTTACTTCGGCCAATAACCAAATCCAAGAGCTGGTTAATTGACTGTATTAAGCTTAAATTTATTAAAGCCCCTCTATGTATGTATGAATGTGCGATTGAAGGAAAGTTATGCAGAAAATCACAAAAGAAACTGCCAATCCAATAGCACACCTCTAAGTATTTGTGTAGGTCACGAATTATTTTGTATTTTTTATGTTTGGAGCTATTTTTGATATCGAAATCTTTGCACGAAGCTCTTTAAATCACTGCTGCTGGTTGTTGTGGATCGTTAGAGCTCTATGAATAGTCAGCCATTCAGGAGAGTAGAGCTCCAAATTGGGAGAGATATTGTGTGTAGAAAAAAGTTTGGCCAAACAGAGCGTTCAGTGCAAAACAATCACGCATTCGCCTCTAAATTAGGCACGGCATGTTGGACTAATTTGTAGTCATCAATCTGATATTCAGATACTCTTCATCTTTATGTAACTTTAATACACAACGAAGATCAGAACAGAATGAAAGTGACTTTTAATTCTATCATAAAATGACGTCCATCTGTTTGTCTTTCCGTGTCGTCCAAGACTATTATTTTTATTTGCCCATTGAATAAACCACTTTCTCAACCCAACTTCAATATAAAAAAACACTGTTACGAGTCACACAATTCTCCATTCTGAATATATACCATGATTCAATTGGATTTGCATAACGAGACACAATTTAATACAATTAATTACGTACTTTGGATTCAATTCAATTTTAGCCGACAGTTTATTAATTCTAATGTAAACACTTTAACGCGGTTAAGTGACAATCATGATGATGTGCCCTGCCTGACCAAATGCCATTCCAATTTGGTATCCACAAATTTAATTGAATTATCACTGTTTACTACATGTCTCCCAGTTTTCTTTACTTCCCCTCTCAACGGAATTGATATAATAGAAACCGGAAAATATTTCAAATCAAAACATATCTTTTTAAAAACTATATTATGTATCTGTTTAACGATTTATATTTGATGGTTTGTAGTTTCCATTTAAGTATTTTTTAGAACATCACACTGAAATAATAAGTAGTTATTAATTTTAAAATTACATATTAAATTAGATTTAAAAGGCTACGTTCTAATCCAATTTGATGTGTTGTTAAGGGAAAAAGCCTCCTGCTGGATTTTATAATATTTGAAAAAGTGTAATAAACCGAAGTGTGTTAATATTTAATACTGATAAGGGTGTTTATAGAGAGATCAGCAAAATAATTATGTAAAGTTGCAAACATATTTTTCGCACTTTTCATTTGAAATGATGTAATAGATTGGATTGATAATAATAATCGTGATTCTAAAATACTTTCATTATAATTATGTATCCAATACCAATCAATAAGTGCAATAAATTTGCACAGTTAAACAATTACCTTTGCATGTTTGCAGTGAAATTCAAGACTAAAGCATTTCCAATTGTAATTTTCATGACCAAATATTGTTTTTTCGGTTGTTCAAATAGCTAAAATCAATTCATAATCGCACGTCAATATCTTAACAGCTGTTAGTGTAATTGGCCTTGCGACATTCGAGTGCAATTGTAAAATGATTTCCCCTTGTAATCAGTGTAAAGCGATCTATCGATTGTAGCTATTCGTAACGGTAATGAAAGCATGGCGAATATTGTTTTCACACATCACGCATTCCTTGTCATAAAAATATAGAGCACCAAGAGCCACGAAACAAAGGTAATTTGCCAAGTTTTTTTTCGCCGTACACATTCGACTGTGTTGATGCTAATCGCCATTTAATCGGGGCTCGTTGAATATATAACAATATAAAAAAAGAAATGAAGAAGCAACATATTGATGATGTCGAAAATAGCGAATAGAAAATGTACATTAAAATTTGCACACTTTCATTGCAGTACATTTACTAATCATGTTTTGTTTTTGGCGAAATTCATGGAATGTATTTAATAATTGGTATGTTAATGAGTGCGATCATTGAAAAGCATCTGAAAATCGAATCAATCACTTATTTTCCACCTGAAATGGGGAGAAAGTTTGGGCTAACCAAAATATTGTTAGATGATGATTGACCCTGTTTCCGGTCTTTGATGGTGTCAAAACTTTTAGCTTGACCTCGCACCCAGTGCGAAGAGAATTGGAATTGTTGCAAAGTTTTGGCAATTACTTTATTCCATTCTATGTAAATTACTTCTCCACATGTTGCTGTTACGGTATTGTAAAAATTAATTAATTGGCCAGCTTAGCAGATGGACAGGGAAGAGTTATTACATCTACTAAAGTGGAATAGTACTCAGAAATGTTTTTGTTGACCTATAACTGAGCGAATAGATCATAAGCTCAACTATTAATTACATAAGTTGATTTTGATAAGAAGCGTCCAAGAATGGTTCCAAGAAATGAGTAACCGTTTAAATCGAGGTCTTGGCGCGTCTTTAAGTACAGTAAAGCGGATTTACGGTGTTATTTTAAACAAATAAACTGCTTTATATTACCAAAATCTACTTCAAAAATTAATTAGCCATTTAATTAGGAATAACAGAAATGGTCAAATGATAAGTCCATTGAAGTTAATTTATATTTCCCCAGTTTGGTGTTTCTGTTTTAATTTCAAGGAACACTTTTTTTTATTGCGAATAAAAATGCACATTTAATTAAGTCTCGGTGCATATTTTTCAAGTACATTTGTGCAAACAAGATGTAATAATAATTCTGGTTTTTATTTTTTGCAGGTATCGATTTGGAATGCATTTGGCCACAGTTTGATAACGAATTCTGAAGGGATCGCCATCACACACCATTTGCAATGCAGAGCGGAGCAGTAAGATGGTCCCAGTTAGCAGTGTGGCTTCTTTTGGCAACACAGCTGCTAACAACAGTGCCTCAAAGTCGAGCCGCCAGCATTAAAGCGAAGCGGGAATTAATTACCAATGATGGCCAGAGTGCAATAGACGTTAACCCATTAAGTAAAGACGGTGCAAAGAGTGAAAAGTCCATGACAGAACTACAGACTGAATTACCGCAGCTGGGTAATGGGGCCGAATCAAACAAGGAAATTAATTTGCAGAAAGAAAACCAAATCCTCAGACCGGAGAAACCAGCAAGTGAGAGCACCAGTGAAAACACGGAAGCCAAGGAAGATGCTGTCGATTCCATAATCGCGACCATCCCACCGTTTGATATTAATAGGTAAAATTCCGCATTTAATTAGAGTATTTTTGTGCTTTGGCCCATTTAAAGTAACGCAAATAACGGATGACGATAACGTTAACTTTATCCACAACGGAATAATTAATTCATCTAATTGGTATACATTAAATTATTCAAATACCCATTAACATTGAGCCCATAATTATGGCATTATTTATTGGCAATGAATTTTTATTTAAATTGTTTGAATTAATTAAATAATTAAAATTAAGATATTTTGTAGAATATAAATTGCATTCCAAAATAATACAAATTAACAAATTGATCATGAAATAAGATTCTAAACAAATAGATTTCCAATAAAATGTTTTATATATTTTTAAAATTTAAAACAATAAAAATAATAATTAACTGAAAAACTAATAAAACTGACTGACGGATATATAACTAATAAATAAGAGTATTAGTAATAAAAATATAATAATAAGCGTTTTCCAAATCACATAATATAATAATAAATATTATACAATTGAATTTTAAATAGGAAATATATAGTTTGAAGAATTCTCAATCGTAATGTCATCTCTATTTAAATTAAAACTTGAATAATGTCAGCATTTCAATTACTTAACCACTTGTTGGAATGAAACTACATTGTCTGATACACGTTTTGTTTTTATTCGGATTTTCGCACAGATATACCTCGGGGTACAGACAAGAGAAGAAAGATGAGTCACAGGCGGAGGCGTTAGGTGTAGACAGTTACACGACCGTTGACTATGAGCGACAATTTGAGAGAATGGAGCTGACGACGCCAGCCGCCACAGAGTTTGACGAGGCGCACAAGAGATACCGTGACGAGTCGTCTCTTCGTTTCGACTTTGATCACTCCAGATCGTCAGAGGATCACAATGTAGAAGCAACCACCAGTTTACCGTCATCCATTGAAATCAACTTGGATGCAATTGACTCGAACTCAACGAACGAAAGGAACTCTTCGACATATTTCAACAACGCCGAAGTGGATAACAAAATCTACCAAACGAATACTCAAGAATTGAAAATCGAATCCCCAAGTGAAAATGTTGAGCAGTCGACTAATGAAGTGATTGGAACTGGTGCTAAACGTGGAAAGTATTTACAAAATCCTGAAGAAGCGACAGTGATAAACTCTGATGTGAACGATTTGACCATTCCAAACACCGCTGCAGTGTGGGCTCTTGCGGGTATGAAAAGGGTTGACCATACTAAAACTAAAGCAGGACTTTATTACAACATCACTAATGAAAGGAATCTACCTAATAATTTAAATAATGTTAATGCGACCTCAGCCACGAAAATTTTAGCCGATTGGACAGAGATTATGAAGAATAATGAATTTTTAAATACGAGTGCAATAAAAAATGAAATCCCAACTTCTAATACACCTGAAAAAAATATTGATGAAAGGATTAGTGATGGATCCCCAGCGGAACAAAATGTTGTTGAGAATAAACTGATATCTGTAATAGTAACAGCTCCTCCACCAGTAGCCAATGGAAAACCATCCCGATTTGACGAAGCTGTAGAAACTACAACAGAATTTGATTATAGGTTAACTACAGAAGATTCTTTTTATCCAACTGAACTATCTGACTATTTGTTTAACGAAGAAGTGACCACGGACCCCCCAGAATTCGTAACAGTTACCGATTCTAGTCCCTCTTCCAAGCCAAATGAGTACGAATTCATTTCAAGTTACACAACAGAGAAAATCCGAAATTCGATTCAAAATAGTGAATTGAAGAAAGAGACACCTCCATCTACCTCTCTGCCCACAACAACGACAGTGACTGAGCAGATTACCGAAAGTAATCACATTATTACTGAGTCACCCAAGTCATCTACCGTATTTGCGGATGAAACAATTAAATCGACGGAACCCACTAAACTTGAAATTACAACCGAGCTTCCGGATGATTTCTTCAAACCAATTCCTACAACCAATCCCGTTGTTACAACCGAGTCTGATGTGGATCTTCCAGCTGTGTTCTCTACAGAAGAGGTTCTCTTACCTTCAACCACTACAACAACAACAACGACGACCACTACCAACACCACAACTACGGAACTCCCTCCAACGACTAGCACAACAAAGGCGCCAATTATCTCGACACTCAATCCAGAAATCAATTCAATCGAGAGAATCACCGAAACGGAAATCGTTGAGTCGAACAATTTGCCAGAGTACACGGTGGTGGATAGTGAAAAAGACCGGTATAAAGTGACTACTCAGAATACGACAGAAGCGGAGATGGTTCATGTGGAGTCTCTACCAGAAAAGCCCACACCTGAGACAGCCGTCCAATTTGTTACTAAAGAAACTTCAACAGTGCCTTCCGTTCTTGGAACAGTCAAAACAACCACAGTTGAGACGATGGTAGAGAATAAAACCAATGGACATCAAATGTTTAGTCCAATTATCCCGACCAAAATACAAACAAAAGACAGTGGCAACTCGTCAGACCACGTTGAGCTCGGATCAATTGGGCACCCGGCGGTTGACGATGGTCCAGATGTCAATGCAATTATCGCAATTACAGTGAGCGTAATTGCTGTTGTTGCCCTAATTCTGCTCGTCGGCTTCTTGTATGTTATGCGAAAGAGGCAAAAACAGCCAACTTATGGACAGAGATGTAGACCAGTTGGTCTGGACGCCTATAGCTTGGATAATGTGTCCGTTTACAATAGTGTTAGGAGGAAAGGAAACAATTTGAGACTGTCGAAACGTTCGTATGGTAATTCTGCGTTTGAAGACCCGGTAAGAAAAGTACTTTTTATAAATATATATTTTTAATTTATGCTATTAACTGGTATTGATCTAAGTAGCACCTTTTAATAATAAAATCAATTTTCAAAATGGTAAACGGTAATAAAAATTTCATATTTAGAAAGTTTTATTCGTTTATGTATTGAGTCAGTTTAGTACTACTGACTTCAGTTATTATTCTTTATTGTATTTAATTATAAATTATTGTAATCTTATAAATTCACGTAAGAAGAGAGAGAGAAAAAAATACTGACTTATATTAACATTTATAAATTAATAATCAGTATTATACATAAAATATAATAACCCTTTATTTAAAATATATTTCCAGGGCCTCAAACCGAATCCGTTGGCAATTCCCTCGCTGACGAAATTTGCGGATGACCAAAACGCAATTTATGAGGAGTTTAAGGAAATCCCTCTGATCACTGCCCGCGTTGATGAGGTGCCTCCTGGTTGTGAGGACAAGAATCGATATGCAAATGTGGTGCCTTTGCCCGAAACTCGCGTAAACCTACAACAGCAGAACAATGACGAAAAAACGGAATACATCAACGCGAACTTTGTTCGGGGCCCGAAGGACAATTCGAACTATTACATTGCGTGCCAAGCGCCAATGGAAAACACAATAACTGATTTCTGGCGAATGATTTGGGAGCAAAATTCCAAAGTGGTGCTGATGTTAACCGATTTGACCGAGAATGGCATCGAGAAATGCGCTGAATATTTGCCTCCTTCGGCCGTTTTGGACTGTAATCGAGTGTTTGGTGATTTTAATGTGACTTTGAAGAATAGGGAGGTTAAGGAAAAATATGCCGTATCGACGGTTCACCTGAAGAATTCTGCTACAAATACCTGGCGAGAAATCATGCATTTCTGGTACCAATGGCCTGAGGAAGGAATGCCCTCAGATGAGACTAGTGTTGTTGCTATGCTTCTGGAAGCTAGGAGCTACTTGAAAATGTCTATGCCAGAACAGGAAGACCACGAGGATCAGGATGATAAACTGCAAAAGATACAAGATCTTAATAATGAACTTACAGAAAAACTAGATAGCGTCGAAACGGAGAAGAAGCCAAATGGAACCATTGACAAAAGTAAATCCTTGCAGAGATCTCAAGGGTAAGTAAAGATTTGTTACTTTTATTATGTCAATACTCGTACTATTTCAACTAGTTATTTCCGCCATGGTGGGCTATAAATAAAATCCATTGTCTTAAAGTAATTGTCGTATTCAATATAATCGGATTTCGTTGTTCTTGTAAAATAATACTTAATAAGAAGAAACAAGTTAAAAAAAATCCCCTAAAATAGAAGGTTTTCCAAGAAGAGAATTCATTTTAATATTTCAAAGTCCAGTTTTTTTAAATAACTCAATGGATATTTCTATGATAACTGGTTGTCTTTTCTTAAAACATTAAAAATTTCAACAAAGCATTAAAAACGATTTGTTTATTATTCAAATCGTTATAAATTACTTTCGATATTGAAAATTATTGATCAAATAAAGCATTGAAATTTAAATTGATTTGTGTATTTCCGTTGCAGACCCTTGACCGTACACTGCTCGCCGGGAACAGGACGCACTGGCACAATAATTGCATGTGATATAGCTTTAAGGTCACTGGAGCAGAAAACTAGAACGGTGGATTTGCCCCAGATTGTTTATTACGTGAGACGAGGACGAGCCAGTTCAATCAAAACGCGGGAACAGTACGAGTTTTTGTACCGAGTTACGGCAACCTATGCCACAAAATTGACGGATCCTATTGCCGAAAATTAGAGACACACCGCAATAAAACACTACTATTGAAAGTGATCGACCATTGAGATTATACCAGATGATGAAGACGAGAGAAAGGGGCAGAAGAATCCCGGTGCTTGCCTCTTTAAAGTAGCCTATGAGAAACTCACATTGACATACAGAATAATGGAGCGTTCGTTAAGCATTTGTGATATATACAACTTTTTGAGCAATCTGAAGCGGAGACTGGACTAAAGACTAGTGGATTAATTAGAGAGAAAGAAACGCTCAACTACTATTAAACAATGGAAAGGAATTGGTTAAATATAGAACATTGTAAAAATTGATTATTCCGGGCTGAAATTAAGTATTAAGCCTTTTACTATTACTATAAATACATTCCTGTATAATGTAAATATGTATCTTTATTATTACATATAGTTAACAAAATTATACGTTAATTTATTTTTGCACTGAATTTTCAGAACAATAAAGTGGTTAAGAATAATAAATCAGAGTTTTGATAAAGAGCCAGGAAATGATGACGAGACCAAGAACAAAACTGATTCTTTTATAGGTGACTTTGTTCACGTCTTTTATAGTCCTAACAATTTTATTGTTCAGCTCAAACACTGTTCTGCTTTCCTTCATTAGCTCCTCTTTTAATTTCTCATCGAAATCCTCTGCCATTTTGTCAATATTATTTCGCATCTTTGTCTTTAATTCAGAAATCGTGAATCCTTCGAAAGTAGTCAATTGTTTTCCCAAATTCGAGTCATTTGACTGATTCAAAGATGGAACAAGAGACCTCTTCTTTTGCAAGATTTGTCCACCGCTTAACAATCCCATATAGAGATGGTAGACATACGCTACAAGGAGAGTTGGGTTCTTCATTTTAATACTGTCCAAATGCTCGATATACTTCTTCACTTCAACTCTGGGAACATAGTCTTCCTTCCATTTGTCCGTAAGATAAAAAGTCAAGTCTGCTTCAAATGCCTTCGTTCGATAAAATTCTTTTGGTAAGATATTTTCCGGCACATTTTCCTCAAGGTACTTGAATATTTCGTAGAATATCAAGAGACCCTCTGACCAGATAGTGTTATCAGATAAGGCTGAAAGGAGAAATTCTTGTTAAAATTGATTATTTTTTGTAGAACAAACCTCACCAATGGCCAACTTTGCGTTGATCAGAGCATCACTTAGGTTGTGTATATCTCTGGTAGATTTGCGCATTTGCTTCGTGAAACTTTCACCCTCCATTTTCGACAGTTTAAATGAGTTGACAATCAGCAAATAGGAAGTATTTATAAGTTAAAAACAAACAAAGAATTATATTTTCGCTTTGTTTTGGTTTTCGTATTTTTTTGTTTTACTGGTAATTTTGAATTCAAACAGATTAACGGTCGCATTAGGGTTAGTATATGCATACACTGTTAAATACGAAATATGAATTGAACACGTTTTACCTGATTTTTCAGTTAAAATTTTTGACGTTCATGTCAGTTGTTTTCCGTCGTAGAAAAAATTTTCTTCAGCCAAAAGATAAATAAAGGAGATTTTATCGTTAGTCCTCGAGAAATTGAAGCCAAATGTTGGCAAACGGTACAAATAGTGTTGCAGAACAAGAAAACAGTGAAATCGAGGAGAAGAAAGTGGAGTAATTGTGGAAAATTTCAGATTGAAAATTCACCGAAATTGTGCAAAAGTAGATTATTTGGAATAAAGGCCGAGCAATGGGCGACAGGGGGTATGGAAGGACGGATTCTGCACCGGCCAGTGTCTCTGGCCAGCAGCCAATCGTCAAAATTGGGCACTACACTTTGGGGGCGACCCTGGGAATCGGAACATTTGGCAAGGTCAAAATCGGAGAACATCAACTCACAAAGCACAAAGTGGCCGTGAAGATCCTGAACAGGCAGAAGATCAAGAGTCTGGATGTGGTGGGCAAGATTCGGCGGGAGATTCAGAACCTCAAATTATTCCGTCATCCGCATATTATCAAACTATATCAGGTAATTAATGGAAATTTATTGGTTTCCTCTTTCTAAAGAAGATTCTAAATTACTCTTAAAAGTTCTATTATTTCTTATTATTTTCAATGGGCATTTATTCTATTACCAGCATTTAATTGTGGTAATTACTGGTTTTAATAAGTTAAATTGCATGCTATTAAATTAGGTGCAATTCTCCATAAATAATAATGTAGTAAATAGTCTTGTTATTAAAGGTTCAAAGCGCTTCGATGGTCTATGAGAATGACCTGAATTGTTTCAATGGTCATTGGCTCAATATTTACTACATTTGAAATTCATATTTTATTTTTAATGCCTATTTTATTTGACTATTTCACTGTGGATTTCTTTCTTTACAGAAAACCGATTATTTATTGTTTCAGTTAAGACCAAGACCTTACGAAAGCGAATTCTTTAAAATTCATGTAAATTGACTATTAGATTACTAATTTTTGTCATTAACAGATTCTTAATTATGACCCAAGTATGTATTTGAATAAGCTATTTGTTCAGATAGAGTGGGTCTCGGTGGTTTGGATTGGATGATGGAATCATGTCTCTGAAGAGCTTTATTGATTATACAATGCATTTTTTTATATTACAGAACTTTCTGTTGTTAAATAATAAAAAAATGTAAAGCTCATATCGTTAAAATAGTCTGGAACAAATTGATTTTGGTTATTGGTTTTATTTCTTATTACAATAGAGGCTTATGAGGAACACTCCGGAACCTATTGATTACAAATGTATTAATTAACATGATAATAATCAAATATTGGTAAAGAAATGTAATATCGTTTTTGAAATAAACGATTCAATTACACATTAAAATGTGTTTAAACTTATTACAAATTAAGTGAAATACATAATTAAGTTATTATAAATGGCATTTTATTTTCCTATTTTAGGTAATATCCACCCCGACCGACATCTTTATGATAATGGAGTACGTGAGCGGTGGAGAATTGTTTGACTATATCGTGAAGCATGGAAAGCTGCAGGAGCATGAGGCCCGTCGTTTCTTCCAGCAGATCATCTCCGGTGTTGACTACTGTCACCGGCACATGATTGTGCACCGGGACTTGAAGCCCGAGAACCTGCTGCTGGACCACAATATGCACGTGAAGATCGCTGACTTTGGTCTCTCCAACATGATGTTGGACGGAGAGTTTTTGCGCACCAGTTGCGGATCTCCGAACTATGCCGCTCCAGAAGTGATCTCTGGGAAATTGTATGCCGGTCCAGAGGTGGACATTTGGTCGTGTGGCGTTATTTTGTACGCTCTTTTGTGTGGAACGTTGCCGTTTGACGATGAACACGTGCCCACTTTGTTCCGCAAGATAAAGAGCGGCATTTTCCCGATACCGGAGTATTTGAACAAGCAAGTGGTGAGCCTGTTGTGTCAAATGCTACAGGTGGATCCGCTGAAGAGGGCGACAATTGAAGAGATCAAAAAGCACGAGTGGTTCCAGAAGGATCTCCCATCGTACTTGTTCCCGTCCCCGGTGGAGCAGGACAGCAATGTCATTGATACGGGGGCGGTGGCCGAAGTGTGCACCAAGTTTATGGTGAAGGAGAGCGAGGTGCACAATGCCCTATTGAGCGGAGATCCTCACGATCAACTGGCAATCGCCTATCATTTGGTGATTGATAACAAGAGAATTGCTGACGAGACAGCCAAGGCGGAGATTAAGGACTTTTACGTTGCAGGAAGCCCTCCTCCAGTGTCCTACAATCCAATAGATGACCATCATAGTCAAAGTGCTTCACCAAATCAACACCATGCAAGTTTAATTCAGTCTCACGAAAGTCACAGTTTGCCCTCGTCAGTAAGACCTCATCCTGAACGAATTGGTCCATTGAGAGAACGGGCTATGGCCCAGCCGGACAAAGGAAGAGGAACACCTGTGAAAAGAGCCAAATGGCACTTGGGAATTCGATCCCAGAGCAAACCAAACGACATTATGCAAGAGGTCTATCGAGCGATGAAGGCATTGGATTTCGAATGGAAGATCATCAATCCGTATCATGTCCGAGTACGAAGGCTCAATCAGTTGGCCGGAAAACATGTCAAAATGTCCCTACAACTGTACCAGGTCGATGCTAAAAGCTATTTATTGGACTTTAAATCGCTAACCAACGATGAAGTGGAGCAGGGCGACGATGTCCTGATGGAGAGTATGACTCCTCCCACAGCGGGACACTGTTCACAGTTTCCGCAACAGGTCACAGGACACCATACCATGGAGTTTTTCGAAATGTGCGCCGCATTAATTATTCAACTAGCGCGCTAGAAAGGGTTAACCAGAACCTACTATAATTATTATTTCTATTATTATTGTATGCCTATTATCTCATAGATGAGTGTAGTATTCAGCGCGGTTTTATGGTTTTGAAAAATTGGTATGATGTCTTGACGCTGCTTTTCGGTATTGACTTTGTTAATTAAAAGCCATTTTCCATACCTAAAATGTAATGATTCAAAATGCCCGGAGATTCTCTTATCCCTAGGGACATTGTGATTATTTTAAACACATATTTTGTTGTACAAAGAGTTATATTGTTGTTGGAAGATAATAAAGTGACCAAAATTATAGACACTGGGTTTTATTTCGGTGGCCAAATTACAGCTACTTCAGAACGTAGAGACCCCGGCAGCCATTCCTGGTACTCCTTCAAGAGATCTAAAAGAAAGGGATTTTGTTATTATTTTTTTCTCAAAATATGATTGAAATTTTACTTACATTTTGAGTCAGTCCGCCAAATATTTATCAGCTTCTCTTTAGTACAAATCTGATGCTTGATCAGAGCTCTAATAAAAGCGTCAACTCTGGGAATTAGTTTGTTGTAGACTTTAATAACTGAAGTGGGAGTTGATAATAGCTTAGATTGATGGGGTTCTAATTGATCAAACACTTCTCCGTTCAAAAAGAACAATCCGAAATATTTACAGGAGTCTGCCCCATAAGGCATTTCCACATCAGCATCTTTCAATTCCCATCCTCTTTTTCCAAATTTGACGTGCATTTTTTGCATGACTTTGTCTTTGCTTTTATCATAATAGGGTTTTGAGTCTGGAATTTCTTCAAAGCTGCACATTTTCGGGGCAAAATCGACAAGCCAGTCAGGATCAATTTCCGTTATTCCCCGCATAATCATTTTAGTGCTACCCGAATTCTGTAATTCATACGCTTCTTGGTAGATAATCCATTCCGGCTGGGATTTTCTCAAAACAGAAGCTGAATGCATGTAAAGATAATCTTCCATTTCAGGCGTCTGGTAAGCATATTTCAATTTATGTTTCTCTTCACTTGTTTCGTTGATTTGAACTTTCCTTGCAACTTGATCATTCATTCCAGCTAAAAGTATTTGTCTTAAAAACTTTGCTTGAAGATCAGATGGAGGTTGCATCTGTGGATCAACGGATAGTCCTAAACCAGAAATATGTAGATTTATTTCATTAGTCAATTGGACCCGCAATTTCCTAATTTCTACAATAGCCTTCTGCCTTAATCCGTTTTTAGAACAGAATTCCGCTAATTTATTGGTGTGATTGGCATACTCTGAAGCACCAACTGCTTTTAATAGAACCATTGGATCTCCTAGAGCCAATGAATTACCAGATCCAGCCCATTTCAACCGTTTTTGTAATAATTTTGATTGTTTTTTCGGTTCATCTTTGTCATCTTCTTGATTTTGATCCTCGAATTGCACTTCTTGTAAGACTTCCTGGACCGATAAGGCAGCCACCATGCATACTGTATAAGGCAATAGATCATGTTGGTGACTTAGAGCTAACATTTTTCCAAACCTAGGAGCTACTGGAAAGACAGAAATTGCCTTTCCTAATTTTGTTACTTTAGAAACACAATTTTTATCATTTGTATCTTCTAAAGCACCTAAGAGTTTTAGTTTCTTCTCAGCAACTTCTAATTGCAATAGATTTGGTGGTGATGGAAAAGGAAAGTTAATAACTCGGTCAATTCCCATGCATTTCATTTGCAGCATCAAGTCATCGACAGGTTTCTTTTGAATTTCAGGAACGGAAAATTCTTTAAATTCATTTTCGAAAACGGCACTAGAATACAGTCGATAACAATGGCCTGGCCCTGTTCTACCAGCTCGACCTGCTCTCTGATTAGCAGAAGCTTTACTAGTGTAAGTAACCACATAAGCGCTGACTCCTGTTACTTTGTCGTAAAGCCGAGTTTTTTGTCGACCACAATCGATCACGTATTTAATGTTCGGGATTGTTAAAGAAGTTTCCGCAACATTGGTGGAAACTACACAAAGTCTAGTCCCTTCTGGAGGTGGTTCAAATACTTTTGCCTGTTGCTCAGAAGATAAAAGAGAATAAAGAGGAAGAACCCAAAGAGGTTGACTGGAACTGTTTGCTAATACGTTGTCATCTTCTGAATCATCTTCGCTATTTATTTCTCGTTCCGAATCGTCGTCTATTTCATGCAGATCTGCTTCTGTATCATCTCCTGGGAGTTTATAGTTGTCTAAATTAACTTTGGGTAAAGATAATTGCTTTATTAATCTTTTTTTGGACTGTTTGGATTTTTTAATAGCCATTTTCATGTCAAATTCATCATCGGATTTCTCTTCCATTTCCTCTTCATTGTCAGAATGTTCTTTATTTTCTGATTTTTCAGTTTTTGTAATTGGAAAAGTCTTTCTCAATTTCTTTATTAGTTGATGAACCTCTTTTTGGCCAGTTAAAAATATTAGAATTCCTCCATCGGGGAGTGTAGTGTGAATTTTAACGACCTTTTTATATGCTACTTCAACATAATCGGGATCTGTTATTTGGTTAAAATGGATCGTCACTGGATGTTGGCGACCATCTACTTTTAAAACTGGTGGTGTTATTTTAAACAGTTTTTCATTTTCTGTGAAATCTGCAACTCTTAATGTAGCTGACATGATAATTAATTTAAGAGGGTTTCCCTTCTTAGTTCGCAATGGAACTATTCTCGACAAAAGTCCAATTAAAATGTCAGTATACACGCTCCTTTCGTGCGCTTCATCTAGGATGATTACAGAATATTTTGATAATAAAAAGTCGTTTTCTATTTCTTTTAGTAAAACACCATCGGTCATAAACTTGACTTTGGTCTTCTCTGTCGTGTTGCCTTCGAATCTGATCAAATAAGAGACAATGTCTGATGACAAATTCATTTCGTGGGCCACTCGTTTCGCCATGGAAATGGCAGCTACCCGTCGGGGTTCTGTTATTCCTATCAATTGCTTTTCAGCATAACCCGCTTCGTATAAAAATTGAGGAACTTGGGTGGTCTTTCCACTTCCTGTTTCTCCAGCTATTATTACAATGGGGTGTTCATTTATAGCCTCCATTATCACTTGTTCCTCACTTAAAATTGGCAGTTCCAAACGCGACTTTTGAATGGCTGGCTCTCTATCAACATAAATGTATGTTGCTGGCTTTGAGTTTGGCTTCTCTATTTCAGAGTTTTCTTCAGAAGTTGAGGGTTTTTCATTTTGCGAAGGTGCTGGTATAGTTTTAATATCTGGCTCTTGAGTTTTTTCAATGGATTTTTCCTTTTCAATTTGCTCTATATCGTTTTCTTCTTCTGAGGAGGAATCATCACTTGAAGAAGGATCGTCTACTCCAATTTTATTATAGTCCCTTTCTTTAATTTCTTCCTCATCACTATCTTCTTCCAGTTGGTCTATTAAAAGTCGTTTTGTTCCAGAACTTTCATTATCACTTGTTTCATCCTTCTCGTTCTTTCTTTTTCTACCTCCTTCTTTTGCACTTTTTAGTTCTCGATAATGCTTTTTCAGTCCTTTCGTCTGGAGTTCTGTAATTGATGTAAATTTCTTAAGATCTTCGGAAGGTAGTTGAACTGAAGCCAGGTTTTCTAATAGTGTTGATCTCTAAAACATTTGAACAATAAATTAGTTATTCTTTAAAAATAAATTCATCAAATTAATTACATTTTCTTTTTTCTGTTTCTTTTCCACAATTTTCTCCAACTTTTTCCTCTGCTTCTTGGACAAAATACGTGTTACTCTTTTTTCCTTCAGTTTTGCTTTAGTCTCCCTCTTGGTGGATGGTAGCACAAGGGCATTGCTCTGGTCGTAAGTTGAGTATTCATCTTTCGACGATCCAATATCCAATTTTATCTATAAAGAATGGAATCAAATCCGGTTTCGAATAATTAACACAAGTAATTCACCTGTTTAGTTTCTGTATTATCAATCACATATTCCACTTCTGCCTTTTTTCGCGCGTTAAACTTCTTTTTCCCCATTTTTAAAAAGAATTTCAATTCACCAATTTATGAAAACAAAACGCACGTGGAACAATGTCAGATGGGTAGAAAAATAATGGAATGAAATAAATAGGAAAACCGTTTGAGAAGATTTCGTTTGTTTACATTTTTGCTTTTGACATTGTATTATTTTTGTACTACTAATTTGACGTTCCAAAATCTTAAATCTGGTCACTTTACATCTTATACAATATTTATTCGAAAAGTCCTTTAATTATTATCATTTTGATCTAAAAATTTCCAATTCTTCCCCCAGTTGGTGACGTCCTTCTAGTGATCTTTAATACATATTTTGTAATATAAATTTAAAAACCAACACAGTTTTAGAAGATAATTTGTAAATTTTAAAAGCACTCAAATAAAACAATTAATAAATGCATAAAATAAATATAATAACAATAAACTCAAACATTAACCTTAAAAAATCTTGTTAAAATTTATTTAATCTACATTATTCCTAGAAGACTATTCAGCTCATTGTTATTCAATTATATTGATTTATTTTTTAAATAAAATTTAAAAAAAATTGTAACAATCAAATGAACCCGCTGAGCCTTTGAAATTTTATTTCCAATTCAATGGTTACGGTTTCCCTTTTTTTTTATTAAATTATATTAATTTAACAAATTTTTATTTACTCATATTTTTAATTACAGTGATTAGTATTAGAGCTTTCTGGTTCTTCGTCTTCGGTATGAGATTCGTATTTAAGTGCGTCCTGAACCATTTTTGCTAGATCCGGAGGCAGTTTCTCGATGTCAGGATTGCTGCTATTTTCCAGGGATGATTCTGATAGAATTGATTCTTCATCTACTTCTGAAGATTCTTTGGTTTGGTCATTAGTTTGATGTATTTCAATTGGAACTTTTATTTCGTCTACTTCCGATGAGTGATAACCACTTAGCAATATTTGTGATGGAGATGCTCCTTCGCTGGAAATGGCTTGTTGAAGACGGCTTTCTACCTCTGTGATTCGGGACGCTAATATTCTGCAATTTTAAATTTATGAAATTAAAATTGAACAAATTAATATTAAACAAATTTACTTGTTTGCCTTTTTCTGATGCTGTAAAGAAGTACTTTTGTCGTTTAAACTGTCTAGTAGATTAAGACAGAGAGCTTTCAAGTTTGCAATTGTTTCCTCGTTTGATGGAAGATCAGCTAATGAATCAGATTCCAAAATATTACGAACTAAAAATAAATAATCAATATTTGAAGAGCGATTATTGTAGTTAAAAACGGACCTTGGCGATGGGATAGTATTAAATTTGAGTTCTGTTTTGATCCCAGCTTTATACTGCCTGGTTTCTTTTTGGTGTCTAGCATTGCCTAATAAAAGATTTCATTATTAAATAATATGTTTTTATAGTTTTCATACTTAATTACCCTGTACTTGGAAGTATTTTGTTTTGCCAAATCTATTTCAGTTTCTAGGCTTTTAACTCGCTCCTGAAGGAATTTATTTTCCAAAATTAAGGCGTCAACATCAAGAACTTGTTTTTGGGAGGAATTACTTTTGAGAACTACATTCAATTCGTGATTTAATCTATGGGCTTTGCATTTGTAAGCATCACGTTCTGTAATTAGCTCTTCCTTTTCATCTAAAATAGTTCGGAAATCGAATTGCAATTGGGTGTTCTTCTTTTTTAAAGTTTCCAATTTGGTGATCATGTTATTTCGCTCCTCTTCTAAACTATCTTGATGGGAATCAGTTGAATTCTTTTGGATATTAATTGCGTTTTGTTCTCTTAGAACTTGAATATCTTGTTCCTTTTCCTTTAGCCTTTCTTTGGTCTTTTCCAATTCGGTGGACAAATTCAAGTTTTTCTCTCGCATTTCGTTCATGATTCGTGTAGTACTATTAATGTCCATGTATCCAGGATTTACTGTATCTATACTTTTCTTCATCGCCGAATATCGAAATTGCAATGTCTCAGCCATTAATTTGAACTGATCCCGTTCAGTTCTGAATTGTTCAATTTCCTTCCTCAAGATTTTCAATGCATCTGTTTTACTTTGCAGTTTTCGAAGAAGGGCAGAGTTCTGAAAGGAATTTTTTTTAGAATTCTCGATTCAATCATTCCTGAAATAGTTACCTCTATATTGTAATTCTCCATGTGTTCGTCTAAAAAAGAAACTCGATTGCTTGTTGCCATTTTTTATAACTTAATTTAAAATTAAATTATTTTTATTGACTCCAAACTCCACCTTGATAAGGAGTCAATTTCGTCGTTCTTCAATTAATTCACTATTCTATAATTTTATTAGTTAAGAATTGTAAAATCACTTTCAGGAAAATAAAATCTGTGTATATTTTCAAAGAAAAAAAACACGTATGTTGTCAAAATAAATTGAATGAATTTTCTGCGTCTGCGCGCAACCCCACACCATATCTTTTGCATAAGGGCCTAGGGAAACTGACATGCTTCAAGAGCAACAGGTGTAATTTGGGAAACGTGACACATTTTTATAAATTTGTTATCATTATCTAAAGTTGAAGAAATTTTTCATTTATAAATTCAAGGTCTTTAAGGTATAATACGTGACGTTCGTGAGGGTAAATGGCCGCGAATTGGTTTTTAAAGATTTCATAAGAATGATATGGTCCTACAAACATTATCCTAAATTAGGCTATTTGCATCAACTGATATTCCATACAAAACCCAACCTTAACTTTATGATCTACTTAACGAATTAATAGTTCAAGATTAATATACCTCTTTTATATTTAATTTAAAAGTTGCGTTAATATTTAATAAAAGATCAAAAATAGGAAAACCCAATATATTTAAATATTACATTCACTTACAAACTGATGAACATTGAGGGCAGTAATTTGAAGAAAAATTATTTTTTATTATATAATTATAATTAATTAATTATAATGATAAATTCGCTTTAGATCAATTCGTTATAATTGGTTCCTGCCAGTCTGCTTTCACTAGATCGGCGCCTCGTTCTCCGATCATTATACAAGCAGGGTTGATATTTGGAGTAACAATAGTGGGCATGATACTGCCGTCGATAACTCTGAGATTGTCCATTCCCTTTACTTTTAAATTGGGATCTACCACACTCTCGGGATCACTTAGAGGCCCCATTTTCGCAGTTCCTGCTGGATGATACATTGAAGAAGTGAATTGCCTTGAGTAGCACTCCCAATAGAGATCAGAATCGTATGGAAATTCGTCACACTGTGGAAGATTGAATCTGATTACTTTTCCATTGTATTTCCTTAAAATTTCCGTGTTTTCTAGTTTTGAATACATCTGCAATCCTTTGACAGCTGATTCAATATCATCTTTATGGTCCAAATAATTATTAATTATTATAGGCTTATCATAAGGATCGCTACTATGAAGTATTAATTTCCCTTTCGATTTTGGATTTGAGATTGTAACAAGGGCAACTGCTATGGTGGAATTTTGGTTTACTTTAACTAAGTGGTTGATAATTTCAGGCACATATCCAAATAATCCAAGCATTTGAGATAATACATCTCCAGATTGAGGTGCGAAAGCAAAGTTATTATATTGAATGTCGGGAATATTACTGAGAGGGTCTTTGGTATTAATAAAGCCAATCATGTGTCCTTGCATAGTTGCAAATGCTCCAGTTCTACTTGTTAAATACTCGAGAAATTGTTGAATGAGTAATGTGGGTGTTGAAGGCGGCAATTCACTTTGTAAACTCAGAAATACTGGAATGTATGCATGATCTTGAAGATTTCTTCCTACTGGAAGGTCTTTTTTAACTTGGATACCCAAGCTCTCCAGCTCTAATCTTGGTCCTATTCCGCTGAGCATCATAATTTGGGCTGATCCTATAACTCCTGCAGATAAAATCACTTCTTTACCTGGTCTAACAGTTAGATTGTGTCTAGAATTGTATTTGAAATTTACACCAGTTACTCTATCCCCATCAATATCCAAACTGGTAACATGAGCATGCTTTATAACATGGATATTTGGTCGGTTTTTAATGGGTGAGAGAAAGGCCTTAGCTGTACTCTGTCGCTGACCATCAGCTAAAGTACCTTGTGCATATGAGAATCCTCTACTCTGATCAGCATTGAAGTCTTGTATCTCTGGAAAACCTAATTCTTTAAATCCATCCAAAATGATTGGCAAAACTGTGTTGTTATTTTTATAGTAATCCACTTTCAAAGGTCCTTTTGTAGAATGATAAGCGGTATTTTTAATCAAGTCTGGAGCTTGATTGTTTTCAGATTTCTTAAAGTACTTTAAAACAGTTTCAAAGTTCCATCCCTCATTGCCCATCGCTGCCCATCCATTGAAGTCGTGACTAAACCCTCGAATATAGATCATTCCATTTACTGAACTACTTCCGCCAAGCACCTTGCCTCTAGGACAAAATATTCCAGGTAACAACAGACTATATTTGTCCGAAGGCAGGGGATGATACATCCAGTCAAACTCTGTCTTCAATAATGAGAAAGCATATGCTGGAATCTGTAGAAGATTAATAAATTAAGTTTTAAAACGAAAAGAAAGTATTTCAATTTATTTCATCCTCTTAAAGATAGTGATTTCGATGTATATTCTAATTAATATCTCTGAATGTATCAGGTGAAATGTAAGTTCAATTTATAAAAAGATTAGTTATATTTTATATAATTTATGCATAGATTTTTGTTTAATTTTTAATGGTTAACCATACTATTAGCTAAACTTTAAAAGGCAAAAATTAATTTTGGTCTACATGTAACAAGTTTTTCTAATGACGTACTTATTTTTGGTAAATCTTTTGCTTCATTGTCATAGATGTTTTTTTTAAAGAATATGTTAATTAATTGTAGAACATAAATCAAAACAAAAAACTTTAAATAGATTGGAGAGACAAAAAAATAGAAAAAAACAGAATAATCTATATAATCTCATTATATGTGATTACTTCAGATTCAATGGGTGGATCTCCACCAGCTTCTAATAAAAGCACACTCCAATTGGGGTTCTCCGACAAACGATTGGCCACAACAGATCCAGCTGATCCCGCTCCAACCACAATAAAATCATATTCTGGTAGTCCATATTGGACAGCATAAGGGCCGTAATCCATTGGCCAAGGCACTTCCAACGAGCACTGAGAACACAAGAGGCTCTGCACCAGAAGTGAAAACATTTGGTTGGCAATGCCAATATTTGGTGCAGGACACGTTCCACTTAGATCCATTATTGTAGTATTCACAGAAACTTGTGATCTAAAGACCCACTTTACAAAGACTGACAGAATATTCAGTATTTTTCTTTCTTTATATATTTGAAAAGCATCAAAAGATTATTTAAAATACGTCAGAAACTTCATTTAAAAAATGTTATAAAGATTTAATATTCTAATTTAATTAGGCTAGTCAAATCCGTTTTTGTGGTAATAAAAGTCAATACCCTTTAAAACTTCATAGATCTCAAGTTATAAAATTCGTGCTGTAGTTAAACTACTATAGAACTTCAGTTTTATCAAGTTACCGAAAAATTAAGTTAAACTAAGTAAATGGTTATTAAGACTTAATAATTTATCAATTTTGCATTAAAAATATTTGCAAATTTGTGTTTTATTTTATGGTACGAATACCATAAAATAAAAATCAATTGTTTAATCGAAAACACATTTTATTTTCATTTAATTATTAACCTTGTTATGTGAGTAATTGTATGCCTTTTGTCATATAAATTTATTATGAAAATATAATATTATCTTTAATAAAAATAATTTTAAAAAAATTTTAAAACCATTGTTTTTATTCGGACAAAAAAGCAAAAAAATAAAATACACTTCTCTCTCTATCTCTCTTTATATTCATATTCATAATTAGGATTTAGAAATATTTTGAAAATATATTTTAATTGTCTATAAAATTTTTTTTAAAAGAATGGCTCCAATGTAGATCTGACTTTAACAAAAGTATNCATTGTTTTTATTCGGACAAAAAAGCAAAAAAAT